>JAVJIF010010617.1:0-167806 GCA_038442645.1 Agave tequilana
TGTATGTTGGATTTTATCCATATACATCTATGTTTCATATTGTTTAAAAACTTACTTTGATTTATCTAGTTCATGTGTTTTAAGTTTTATTTTTAACAAAACTTAATTTTGGATTTAATGTCAAAAACATAGATATATTATTTATATGTGTATTGGATTTTATCCATACACACTATGCTTCAAAATGAGTTTAAATATCATGTATTTGTATCTATACGAGTTTTAAAGAAACATATTTTCATTTCAAATCTAAGTTTTGAAAAATACAGTTTTTATTTAAAGCCAATTTTTTCGTGCCTAAAAAAAGTTCAAATAGTTTGTAATATGTGTTGATTTTTGATCACACCTATTGTACTTCTATTATTTATAAGACTTATTTTTGTGGATTTTATGAAATTTTATTGAAATTTTTAGGGAAATTAACAAGCCAACTTTTCAACCCTGAAAAACCAGTTTTGAGCCCACTGGCAGTCGACTGGACCAGAGCTCGGTCAACCGGTCGGTTGATCGATGTGCACAAGACGTGCACATGGGCTAGAATATGTGGCCGATCGACCCAATGGTCGACCGACTGGCACTACCCAAGACTCGGGTAGGCCCGGTCGACTGACACGGCAATTTGCCTTGGGGCCGGTCGACCGACAGCCATCTGGGCCTGTTCTAAACCCCAACGGCTATATTTCCAAGGCCTTATAAATATGGGCCCTTGAGGTCAGTTTTCACTAAGAATTTCAAGAGCAAAATTTCTCATCTTCTCAAGTGTTTTCAGCAAGTTTTTGTGCCAAAAATTTTATCTTTATTAGTTTTCAAAGTTTGAAAAAAAATAAAAAAATCAAGTCTTTAGGGAATTCTAGTTTTGTTTTTCATTTCTCTGTCAATTTAAAAGTTTTTCTCTAGTATTTTCTTTGTGATTTCTTTTTCAAAAGCTTTGTGCACTCACACGCTTGAGCTATTCATTGCCTATCTATCCTCTAAGATCTTGTTTGAAAGAGGCTTTGTTTGTGATCTCTTTAGATCACCAAGTTGTATTTCCTTTTACTTTGTGCTTGGCTTAGTGCCCACCTCTTGTGTAGAAGTTTGTTTTTGAGAGAGGAGTTGTGTACTCCCGGTGTGGAGTTGTAATTCCTCGACGAAGGTCTCTTGTGGAAGGTCTTGTGTGGACATAGTGAAAATCCTTCTGTGTGAAGGCGGGGACGTAAAGCAGTGGCTCGAACCTCGAAACATATCCCGGTGTTTGCATTTGATCCACTATCTCTCAACTCTCTCTTTTATATCTTGCATTGTTGTTATTATTACCCATTCATATACATGCTAGATATTGTTTGTGTGCTCAAATTGTGTTCAACCAAGAGAGCTTTTAAAGCATCTCAACTCTTAATCTAGAGGACTCTAGAGAAGTAGTTTTAGAGCCCTTCACGGGAATTCAGATTCACTCTTGGTTACACATAGTGTGTTAGCAAATAGTTTTTAATTCCGCATCATTTCACCTAGATTAGCTTGTACACATATTTACTCCCATCTGGGTGTACTTTCAATTGGTATCAGAGATAACGCTACTGATATTCGATTTTAACCGTCTAGGAGTGAGATCCTCACATTGCTAATCTAGATTTGCCTTTGCACATATATTAGTTTGCACTCATAGATTATCTTGCTCCACCCATGTATGATGCTTCTAACATCGATATGTGAAAGTTTAAAATGAGTTCATATTTAAAGGCCCTAGGATTGCATGATTATCTTGCCATTACCAAGAAATCCTATTTTGATAATGACAAGTACATTGAGGTCAATACATAAGCCATGTAGGCACTTAAGCACACTCTAAGAAAAGAACACCTTTCTTTGATTTCTCACTGTGATTCCGCTTTTGTAGTGTGGAACACATTGACCTCTCCTAAGGAACAAACAACATATGTTTTGAAGAAGAAATCTAGCGGAGATGAGTCGTATCAAGCTTGCTTCATAGTCCAAGGGATTGACTCCCTTGAGGTAAAATCGGACACTCATCTAGATGATAGTGCTAGTTATTCATGTGATAATAATATAGATGCCCATGCTTTGAATGAAGAACTTTCGTTATTTTATGAAAACTGCTTTCAAAATATAAAGCTTTGGAAAGTAATAGTTTTGATTTAAAAAGAAGAAAAGCAAGAATTTGATTTAAAAAGAAGAAGAGAAGAATTTGTTTTTAAACTCAACATAGTTTTACAAGAGAGGGTTGAGGTTTCAAATGAACGGGATTCATTAAAAGCCCAATTTGACCTTGTTTTAAATGAAAATAAAATTTTAAAAATAAAAATGAGCTTAATGAGGTTTTGAAGAAGAATGAGGATTTGTCTTCAAAATTTGATTTTGTTGCAAAAGAAAACGATTTTTTGAAAAATAAAATATTTTAATTTCAAAAAAATTGGATTTAGTTTCAAAAGAAAATATTTCTTTGAAAAATGATTTTGCTTCTCATATTTGTCATGCTTCTATTGCTGCATCTTCTATTGATAAACATTTTGCATGCTTCACATTTTCTTCTATTAAAAATGATATATGTTTTGAAAAAGAATGTAGATTGCTTGGGCTCCACTTTGAGCCAATGTGTTATGAATCATAAGAGATTGAAATTCATATTTCGCAAGAAATATGCTACACATATGCATGCACATCATTCACGGCATACACATGCTTATCATGGTCACACACATGATTATATGTATGCTAATGTGAACACTTGTACACATTGTGGTCGCAAGGGCCACCTTGCAAAATTTTGTTATGATAAAATACATGCTTTAATTTTGCAAGTAAGTTTGTTTGGGTTAGGAAAAATGCTAACGCCCATGGATCAAAGAAAGTGTGGGTACCAAAATTCACCCCTATTGTATTTGATGTAAGAGTGGGCTCTCACTTGACGTGAGAGTATTGGTGTCTTGATGGTGGATGCGTTCCGAGCTAAATGGTTACAATTTTGGATGCATCACTTTCAAAGAAGTTTAGTGGGAGAACCCCCATGGTTTAGACATAAAGATTAGTTCACTCGGTTTGATAACTATCTCTTACTCTTATTTTAGTTTACATGCTTACAATTGATGATTTTTTGCATGTTTTGATTTTCATGTTCATTATGTTAAATGCAATATTTATTAGACATGTGATATACATAGATAGTCTTTGAGATACACCCACGCCCATATGGATTCATATTTTTATGTTCTCACTATTGTTTAACTACTATGTATATCCTAGTTCTAAAGCACGAGCATTTAGCCTAATGATCATATTTGTTTATATTTTTGTATTTCATATTTTATTTACATGCTTAGATATAGTTTTCATTAAGACTTGTGTTTATACTTGTACAAGTAATGAGCTACACTTAATTATTATATGTTTGTACTTCATTACTCTTGTGTACTCATTACATGTACTTGTGTAACCTTGTTTTGATGATTCTTACATCTTTACTTATTTTTCCTATTTTTTTAATGTTTTTGTGTTTTTGCTTCATGTATATGTTAATTTTGTCAAAAAACTATTAGATATACATGTCTATCATTGAGTCACTTGCCTTCATGCAATATTCTATTATGAACTCGTTTATGTTTTGGATATGTATGTATACTTTTAGTTTTGATAAAACATACATATATCTGATTTTCATGTTTATGAAAAAGAAATTTTGATTGAGCTTCATTGCTATCTCCATGATTATATTTATTACATGATTCTTACACTATATGTTTGGTGTTTACTCATGATTTTTATTTCATGAGCATATATGTGCTTTATCGCTATTTGACTGTCGATGATCGCGTGATTTCATATTTTCATGAATATATATTTGTTTTACTCCTTACTTGAAGGATTTGAACTAAATTTGAAAATTACTTTAAATTAGTTTATTATTCTTCAATTAGTAGAGTTTTCAAATATGCCAAAATATTTTCAAATCATATTTTTTAAAACCCCTACCTTCTAAGGGTGGTTGGATGAGCGATGATGCCTTGAATGTTCAAAATGAAAATCTATTTAAACATGTGCATGAAAGATGATAGTTATGAGATTACATGATTTTAATAAAAATTGATTTTTGTACTCATTTTTTCTATATATATGTATGCATCATATTTCAATTGATATTATATTGCTCTGATCATACATACATATAAATGTTTTTTTGTGCTATAAACATATATGACCCTACATTTTTAGCATAAAATTAATTTCATGCTAAGTTTGATTTAGTTCTTAATGATAATTGGTATTTTTACAAGCTTATGCATTATTTTTATTGGTATTTCATAAAGGGGAAGAAAAATTCTTCCTTTCAATTGGTTTTATTTTCAATTAGTATCTTACTCCCATTCTTTATGATGAAAAATATTTTATTTTGGTATATGTTAACATTTTCAATATTAGTATCAATAATCTTAAATTGGTATTATTCTCAATTTGGTATCTATATTGCAAAATAGTTTTAGTATTACCTAAAAGTTTAGTTTTTACTTTCAATTGATATCATGTCTTTATATTGATATCAATTAGTAAAAAGATTGTTTCACTTTCAATTGGTAAAAAGATTGTTTCATTTTTAATTGGTAAAATGATAGTTTCACTTTCAATTGGTTGTTTTTATTAGTATCAAAATTTTGTTTTAAAATATGATTATTAGGTATTGTTTGTTTTTCTTCACCCCTTTGTTGATGATTGATAAAAAGGGGGAGAAAGATTTGGGATTATATATGCATGTTTGATTAATTGTTTATGCATCAAAATAAGTTAAGGGGGAGCTTACATCAAAATAAGTTAACTAGAATCATCAAATAAGTTTTTTAGAATGAGTTATTGGCATATGAGCTTACATTGAATATCTTTATGTGTTTATTAGTATGCATGAGTTAAGGGGGAGCTTCTATGGAGCCTATCCTTAATCTATGCATATATAACCTCATAAGTTTTGTCATCATAAAAAGGGTGAGATTGCTGACCCGAAGGCTCTTCACTTTACTTTTGATGATGACTAACTTATGAAGTTAAGTTACTAATGATCTTGTGTTTATATAAGTTTCAGTTATTGATCAAGATCTTAGTAAGTGATTAACTTCAATATAGGATTCAAAGTCAAGTTTTGGAGTTAACACATGTAAATTCAAGAGCTCGCGCATCAAAATCGCATCTGGCACTCAGTTGAGTCAAGCTCTATGGATCAAGTTTGGATCGAGTCGGCTTGGAGATAGAGATCGATAAGAAGACTTCGGTTTGTTTAGTTTAGAGTTTAGATCTTGTGTAAGGATAGTTTTGATATGCTCAAGTACACACACAAGTTCAATAATTTATTGGTTTCGGTTTAACCGGTTTTGAATTTCAAGAATACATTTTATAGTTTCATGAATAGATAGAATCAAAACAAGTTTACATGGTTTATATGTATGTTGGATTTCATCCATATACATATATGTTTCATATTGTCTAAAAACTTACTTTGATTTATCTAGCTCATGTATTTTAAGTTTTGTTTTTAACAAAACTTAGTTTTCGATTTAATATCAAAAACATAAATATATTATTTATATGTGTATTTGATTCTATCCATACACACTATACTTCAAAATGAGTTTAAATATCATATTTTTGTATCTATACAAGTTTTAGAGAAAACGTATTTTCATTTCAAAATCTAAGTTTTAGAAAATACAGTTTTTTTAAAACCAATTTTTTCATGTCTCAAAAATAGTTCAAATAGTTTGTAATATGTGTTGATTTTTTATCACACATATTTGTACTTCAATATTTATAAGAACTTATTTTTGTAAATTTTATGGAGTTTTATTGTAGTTTTTAGGGAATTAACAAAACAACTTTTAACCTTGAAAAACCAGTTCTGAGCGCACTGGCGGTCGACCGAACCAGAGCTCGTTCAACCGGTCGGTCGACCGATGTGCACAAGACGTGCACATAGGCTAGCCTATGTGGCCGGTCAACCGACTGGCACTACCCAAGTCTCGGGTAGGCCCGGTTGACTGGACGGTCGACCGACAGGGCAATTTGCCTTGGGACCGGGCGGTCGACCGACATGCCATTCTGGGCCTGTTCTGGACCCCACAGCTATATTTCTAAGGCCCTATAAATATGGGTCAGGCCAGTTTTCACTAAGAATTTCAAGAGCAAAATTTCTCATCTTTTCAAGTGTTTTCAGCAAGTTTTTAAAAGAAATTTTTGTGCCAAAAATTCTTATCTTTATTAGTTTTCAAAGTTTTAGAAAAAATAAAAAATCTAAGTCTTTAAGAATTCTAGTTTTGTTCTTCATTTCTCTATTAATTCAAGAGTTTTTTCAAGTATTTTCTTTGTGATTCTTTTTCAAAAGTTTTGTGTATTCACATACTTGAGCTATTCATTGCCTATCTGTCCTCTAGGATCTTGTTTGTTATCTCTTTAGATCACGAAGAGATTGTTTGTGATCTTTATGATCACCAAGTTGTATTTTTCTTTATTTTGTGCTTGGCTTGGTACCCACCACTTGTGTAGATATTTGTGTTTGAGATAGGAGTTGTGTACTCCCGGTGTTGAGTTATAATTCCTCGGTGGGGGTCCCTTTGTCGAAGGTCATGTGTAGACATAGTAAAATCCTTCTGTATAAAGGCGGGGACGTAGAGTAGTGGCTCGAACCTTGAAACATTTCTCGGTGTTTGCCTTTGATCCACTATCTCTCAGCTCTCTCTTTTATATGTTACATTGTTATTATTATTGCTCATTCATATACATGCTAGATATTGTTTATGTGCCCACATTTGTGTTCAACCAAGAGAGCTTTTAAAGCACCTCAACTCTTAATCTAAAAAAATCTAGAGGAGTAGTTCCAGAGCCCTTCACAGGAAATTCGAGTTCACTCTTGGTTACATATAGTGTGTTAGTAAATTAGTTTTTAATTCTGTATCATTTCACCTATATTAGCTTGTACACCTGTTCACCCTCTCTAGGTGTATTTTCAAATATGTGTATATTCTTCATCTGGTATGACGTCCGATTTGACGTCCGGTATTTAGTACATATCGCGATATGTCACCCAGTATCCGGTATATAATTTTGTCGACAGATGTATCGTCAATATTCGATATTTAAAACACCGGGGTGAAGTCAGGGATGTGGAAGAGGGGTGATTCATCAGCAGAGATCCCGAGGAATACCCCCACACTTCCTTCCAGTTGTTCGCCGCGAGGAAAAGATTTCGCACGGATAAAGCAACATTCAGTCGAGTGAAGACTGCCAGACACGTAAAACAGTGATGGAATCAGAGTCACCATCGCCTCCACTGGGTACAACCCCCGCTACTACCTCAGCGCACCATCAGGAAAGAAAAACTCCAAATGCCAACTAGAGAACTGGACAGATCTGAGACCAGACGAACAAACCAGATTGAAACAAGAATTTTGCCTATTCTTTCTGACAGCAGGGCCTTGTTGTAAAGACTGATATTTTGTGATAAACCATAACAAAGACTGACATTTTACGATGACCGGACTCCTGAATACCAAGAGCCCAGCATACGCTTTTTTCCTTCTCTCTCTTTCCTCCATCGGACAAAGAACAAGAATGACATTGCAACCTACCACAATAAGAAACTTGGGGGTAAGAAATTCTTTGGAAGATGGGCAGATGTCATCTCAGGGATCCATCCTATTTATAGATGAGAGAGCCAGATCGTTTCCTATTCAGTTTCTCAAATTCCAAAAAAGTCGATCCATATTCTAAAATTTTTGACACGTCGAATCAACCATATACCAACCGCCGCTGCTACACGATCTCGTTCATCATGACACCAAGATTTAGAAAGACCACAATTAATTTGTCAGCTATCCTTTAGCCACGACACGTCCAGATCAAGTTTCAAAGATGCAAAATAATGAGTTAAATCCTCACGAAGATACGCATTAATGAGCCAGATCCTCACCTGCATCAACTTTCTGAAAGCTTAGAGTACAAAAAGGCATCTCAACTACTCTCCCACAAAAGTACTAAGGATATTCCGACTACTCAGAAAATGGTCATGCCGGAGGATGTCTGCTTCCCTTCTCTTTCAGAGGCTCCGAGAAAGAGGAAGCAGGGGGGGCAATCTGTAGTAGTCGGATTTTGATTTTCATCAGGATCGTGACACATGTCTCACCTCATCAGGAGTGTCCCAAACAAGCAACAACTCGACATACCAGCAAGCCCACTGCGAGCCCAAGAAGAGAGCCCGAACACCTTCCAGAGAGCACTTCAGCCCAAATCATTCATCCAGATGTTAAATTTGAATGAAGGCATTTTGCTAGACAGCGGTCCCAGTCTCGCAACGAAGATCCTCCGCGACGAAGATAGTCGCTCCCACACTGGATACAGCTCAGCGACAAGATCTCCCGATTCCCGGAGTCATTTACGCTGTAAAATCATCCCCACATTTTAAAAGCTGTAATGCCTCTACTTCAGCGCGGACGGTTATGAATAATAGTGGGTATCGTTGCATGTCAATTCCAACAATCAAGAGCGTGAACTGGACGGTTATGAGAAAATCACAATGTGCGAATCATGCAGCTATGATGATCCAAAATATCCGCGCCACCAATTACAACGCGCAGGGTATTTATACACTGGAATCTCCATCGAGACATGGATCGGACCCTAGATATTGTAATCACACTACAGCTCTACAAAATTCATTGTAACTTCCTGAAATAGTAAATTCTCTCTCCTCCTCGTGATTTTTCCAATGTGGGTTTTCACATAAAAATATCCTGCCTTTGTAGCTTTCTGTGTTGAAATCTTTATTGTCACCCGATAATCGAGACATCCCTAATCCCCATGGTGCGACGTGGGACGTTCGATCAATTGAATCGGAAAACCTTCACCATAGATTTAATAGTAATTAGTTAATTATATAACTATTTGGTTATAGAGTCATGCTAGTATTTCGAGTCTATAGAGTTTAGTAGTTCATACTCTAAATTGGATTTGATTTTTTACAGGCCTATATAAGAAGAGAATTGCTTAAACTTCATGTAGTTGTATTCGGTTATCCTTTTGAGTATGAGTAAAAATGTAGTTCTTCGTAGTTTAACAAGTAAAACTTTTTATGTATTTATGTTTAACGTCTATTATGTTTATGTTTGGTTCCTATGGTTGAATACTTGAATCATATGATACTATTTTTGTTAATTCTTAACGGTCATTAGACTTCAAACTTGGACAGGAGAAAAATGAAGAGATTGTCAGGGGGAGGATTGCATGGAGGAAAAAATCGAATAGCGCTTTAAATGAAGTTCATTATAGAAATGGAGCTTTATACATGGATAAAAGAAAGTGAATTAAGTTTTAAATGATCTTAAAAGTACTGAAGAGTGAAGGTCATTGACATTGTCCTTCCCAGCTCCTGTACAAAATGTAATAACAGTGTTTAAAAAGTTTGATTTGTTTTCATCTCCTTTTTTTTCTTTGGCAATTTGATTGTGTAAATGTTTTCATAGGAAGAGTGTAAATGAAGTTGTTTTCAGTTTCCATGATAGAGCTTGAACAGTTCCCTTTGTTTATAGTTGGATATGTAAACTTCTCGGTTCCTTTTATAAATGAATCTTAATTTATACGAGTTTCTTGCCCTTTTTTTTTTATAAATTATGTGCTTGAAACATTTCTGAGTTTTGAAGCCACTGTATAGTCCTTGTAAATAATTGGTGACAACGGTAAACAAGAAAGAAAATTCAGTAAAAATATAAGAGGAACCATCATAAGTGTAGCTGCAATAAAACATACAGGTGACAAGCTTGATCTGCAATTTTAATCTGACCACAAAAATTGAACTATTTAAATTGTTTTTCACCCCCCCCCCCTCCATCAAAATAAAAAACCACAGCATAACTATAATCACAAGAATATGTTACCTATAACAATGTGTAAATCATCCAAAATGAAGAAAATTCCAAGTGCCTACTGAACTCACTCTTTGAAGAGATTGAGATTGCAAACGATTGTGCCTGCATAACATTGTAGAAGAAATAATGATCCCTTCTTGTACCATTTCTCTTGTTCTTGTGATCTAGCAACTCTGACATTGGACCACGAGTTATCCCACATCACGGAAACGATTCCTACTCAAAATGACAATTATTCGACTATTGAACAAGCCATCTGCGAAAAGAGTTCAAAAGATTGCTGACTAAATACTCATTCTTCAAGAAAATAGCTGACAAGATGCATGCCGACATGTTCAGAAATGTAACTCTCCTTGAGGAAGTTCACTTACAAGTTTAGAAACACCAGAGTTTCAAACCGTTTCAACATTATGACTTAAATAGATGGAATCAATGTAGTTGTACATGCCACAATACGCGGATATGTTATTGTCGTCCACATTATTTTCATCCAGAGTCAGAACAAATGTGAGATCTCCAGGACAGTAAAGATATTGCTCCCCAATATTGGTCTTCTAACCTGCTTATCATGTTACTGAAAATTATCGGCATAACAAATACTTGCCTGAACACCAGAGTGCTAGAAATATACATCAGTGGTGCGGCGGCGAATCAATGGTGTCAACTCCTCCACCACCCTATAGATATAGACCTTAAGATGATCCTTCTGAAAAAGCTCGAATACACAGACATCATACTTTTCCAAATTATTGGCATGAGAGAACTTGCCCCAACCACCACTCAGAGCACCATGAGTGTTGTAGGAGATGTAGGTGATCTTCCATGGCTTGCCAGTTGGATCCCAAACTGTCAGCACCGTATTCATCTTTGGAAGATGTTCTTTCGCAAACCAGGAAGGAACACACTGCATAGCGATAAGGGAGTAAACTCAATAAGACTTGCACAGGTAGGAACTTGAAGTTATAACAAGGGATTGTATATTTAACTCAAAAAGAATCATACAAAGTGCAGGAATATATATATATATATAATATTATACATCTGAAAAGATATATATTGATCATTTCTTCTATTTCTAGAAGCAATTCATGAGATAATAAAAGAGATTGATAGTCATGCATAAGAATAATGGGAGCTTCACATGGCTATTTGAGGAGAACAGTAATGAGAGATTTATCTGAAAGCATGAAGTTGGAACTTACATATTGAGGAAACTCAAGCCAAAGTAGACTTATGCAACACTGAAAGTTGAGGCATTAGGTTATACTACAGGCTACAAACAACTTATCCTTTTAGTTTGATAAGCAAAACATGACAGAATAAGAGCAATGGATCATGTGACACATCAACATTTTGAGACCCAACACCATGTTTCTCAAAAAAAAGGTCTATTAGTTATCTCAAAGACCACTTTTAGAGTTAGATAATTGCCAGCATTGGTGTCCATTTTAGAATTTTAGTTCAGCTTCAGTTTGTGGTTTTGTGATCCCAAGGGAGATCAAGATTCCAGAAAAGGATCCAGAATATTATAGTTTGTAATCCTAAAGGAGAGTCAGGGGAGAATTGATGGGAATCAGAGGCATTATCTGCTTAGTTATTTGCTTAGACTATTTTTTCTCTTTATTTTTAGTCTAGGCTCAGTTCTACATATTCTTTGTTTTAGTCCCATATTGAACAGGTGGGAAAACTCCTTTTGTGTTGGGACTATATAAGGCCAAGACCTGAAGTCTTTTAGGGAGTTCAATTGATTTAAGAAAACACAGTTTTGCATTACAATTTTGCTTTGTTATTTAAGTCTCTCCATGGTGAAGTCTTGAGTGGGAGATTGATCTCATCTTTTTATCAAAACCCTAAATTTTCTTCCATATTTCTTCTTTCCACTTTCTCGTATTACATCAGAAGAAGTCTCCGCCCTCGCATTCATTTGCGAGCTACAAGTCACTCATCCCCTGTACAAACAACTCCTGAAGCACGTCGTCGTCAGAATGAGTGAGGTCCTCTCCTGAACTCAGCCTTACAATCAGCTGGAAGAGGCGTGAAGGCTTCACCCAACCACTCCGCGAAACCGGGCGATGGTGGAAGGAAGTCGAAGTCTAAACACGAAGCTCCTGAGCACGCTCAAGACTGAAACCGGGGGGCAACCTACTTACAAGAAGCAAGCACTCCCGTTCCACTCTCCAAATCCACTCCAAAGCTACAGATCAATGGAACACTCCACTCCGCTGAAGCTACTAATTAACGAGATGTTCAACACCATCAAAAATCAGTCATAGGTCAGATGCCCGAGACCAATCCAACACAATCCCTCACTTCCCGGGTCAGAGAAATACTGCTCCTATCATGACTGCAAAGGGTACTAAACCGTTCCCTGTTGGGCTTTCCGAAGGTACCTAGAAGAGCTTATCCAACAAAGCTTCTTCAAAGAGTACATCCTCACTCTCGAAGCAGTTTCCGGACAACCAAATACTCAACCTTCTCGAGAGCAACACTTGATCACCCGGTACAAGAAAATCGACTGACTACCCAAGTTTTAGACATACATGACGTACTTTCTTCCATTCCTAATTCTATGTACTCTATTTTTGAATAAAATATTATTCTATGCTCCTAACCATGACTTTACATCTATCCATCCATCCACACGCCCACTAATGAGTTCTTCCCCACACAGAGGCGGCTACAAGATTCCTCCATTGCTGGGATTTCCCCCACTCAGAGGATTGTGTCTGTACGATCTGCTGATGCAATTTCCCCCACTCGGAGGCGTCAATGCAGACATGCCTACGGGCTCTTACTCGGCCATCCTACGAGATTCGAAACTCTCCGCTGATGAGATTTTCTTACTTAGAGGCGTCAACGCAGACATGCCTACGGGCTCTTTCTCGGCTATCCTGCAAGAGTCGAAACCCTTCGCTGTGAGATTTTCCTCACTCGGTGTCTCACTCTGCCACAAGAATTTTTCCTTCTCAGAGCCCTCATTTGATGTTCCCCTGATGAGATTTCTCCTACTCGGAGCATAAGCACTAGCCAACGGGCTCCCCTCACCTATACCTATGCGCGGATGAAGCCCCGACAGTTTTCCTCTGTCAGGTTCCTTCCATATTCCGATGCGGGGAATACCCCTGCTCGGGAGCTTCCATATTCTGATTATGGGATTTTTCCCAATCGGGAGCCAGGTCCTCTGTGGGATTTCCCCATACAGAGATCAACTCCGTTGCTGGGTTTATTCCCACTTGGAGGTACCAATTGTCACACCGGGTAGGGGCCCTTATCCAGAAAGGACATATCCAATCTATCGCTAGATGACACCCCCACTTTAGACCACTTTTTTGCAGGTCCAATGAGACTATGATTACACGTGAAACAAGGTATATTTATGAGAATTTTCTTGTTTGAATTACTCCCTCAACGTTCTAGTCCCGTGTGGTCATAGTCTGATTGCTCCCCGGAGGGCGGAAATATCAAGTATCATTTTTTCAGTCTTGTATGTGTGATAGTTAGGTCTTCATTTGAGGTAACTCGGATTATACATGCCCGATCAATGCTTCCATGAGACGCAAGGTATATTTATGAGAGTTTTCTTATTTGGATTATCCCTTCGACGTACTAGTCTCATAGATCCATAAGCTAAGCACATACAACCCATTTATCCATATACACATTTAACATTTCGTCTAATATGTCTCATTGTATGCTTGTGTGCGCATCTTAACTATTACATCCAACCCTTGGTCTGTACGTCCTGAGATGGGATTTCCCCTACTGGGAGGCGACATCGCAGTTTTTCACAGGCATCCATGACACTCCGCTGTGGGATTTCCCCACTCAAGAGCCCAGGCTCTGCTGCAGGGATTTTCCCCTCTCAGGGTCCAGGCTTCACAGCTCCATTGATGGGATTTTCTTCACTCGAAAGCAAATGTGAACCTGACTCCATTGCAGGGACTTCTCCCTCTCGGAGGCTCAACTCCGCAGTTGGGACTTCCCCCACTCGGAAGTATTTGCAGGTACCACAGATGAGAGATCTCCCAATCGAGAACCACGTCGCTTTCCTTCCAAACCACTCCCAAGCTCATCCAAGACAAAACTTTCAAAAAGCTGGTCGGCACTCCGCAGAGGTAGCCAGTTCCGAATAAACCAACAGTTGAACAACACAGGCAAGATTAATACAATTACAGTCGCTTCCATTCATACACAAATTTTATTCCAAATATTTTTATTAAAAATCCTCTCAACATTACATGATTATATCTAACAAAAAATATAATATCACACCATATTTCTGTAAGTTTCTGAAAAGAAATACAGGTTCACCTTCCGCCCAACGTCCACATCAGAAAGTTCTTTTTTGGGGAAGCAAACATCCTTGACAACATCCATAAGGTGACTCCCAAACAAGCAATCCACTACTTCCGGGAGGTTGATGATATCGAGAACTCCCAAGAAACCATCTGAAACTGAAGATCACACCTCGGACCCCAGGTGAAAGCTCACAAGACAGTAATGATATCACCTTCAACCTCTCGCTTCGAGGGTGAAACACTGTTTTAAATATCGGTCGATATACCGATATATCAGCTGAGATATTGGTATTTTATCCAAAACGATACGGTAAGTGTAAAATTTTACTAGATATCATTTTGGACCGATATGGGCCGATATATCGCCATGTGGCCGATATATCGACCGATATCCGAGATGAAAATATCTGACATATCGCCATGTGACGTATTTGAGGAGCTTTTACAAACACATTTGATGAGCTTCTATAAAAAATATCTCTTATGAGTCTATGAGTCTAAACTTATTTTAAGTAGTTTCATATGATTTATGTAGGCAATATTGTTGGCCCAAAGGCTCTTCACCTTAGTTTTGATGATAACTAACTTATAAAGTTAAGTTACTAATGATCTTGTGTTTATATAAGTTTCAGTTATTGATCAAGATCTTAGTAGGTGATTAGCTTCAACAAAGGATTTAAAGTTAAATTTTAGAGCTAATACGTGTAGATTCAAGAGCTCGCGCATCAAGATCGCATCTAGCATTCGGTTGGAGTTAAGCTCTATGGATCAAGTTTGGATCGAGTCAGCTTGGAGATAGAGATCGACAAGAAGACTTCGATTTGTTTAGTTTAGAGTTTAGATCTTGTGTAAGGATAGTCAGTTTTGATATGCTCAAGTACACACACAAGTTCAATAACTTATTAGTTTCGGTTTAACTGGTTTTGAATTTTCAAGAATACATTTTATAGTTTCATGAATAGATAGAATCAAAACAAGTTTACATGGTTTATATGTATGTTGGATTTTATCCATATACATCTATGTTTCATATTGTTTAAAAACTTACTTTGATTTATCTAGTTCATGTGTTTTAAGTTTTATTTTTTAACAAAACTTAATTTTGGATTTAATGTCAAAAACATAGATATATTATTTATATGTGTATTGGATTTTATCCATACACACTATGCTTCAAAATGAGTTTAAATATCATGTATTTGTATCTATACGAGTTTTAAAGAAAACATATTTTCATTTCAAAATCTAAGTTTTGAAAAATACAGTTTTTATTTAAAGCCAATTTTTTCGTGCCTAAAAAAAGTTCAAATAGTTTGTAATATGTGTTGATTTTTGATCACACCTATTTGTACTTCTATTATTTATAAGAACTTATTTTTGTGGATTTTATGAAATTTTATTGAAATTTTTAGGGAAATTAACAAGCCAACTTTTCAACCCTGAAAAACCAGTTTTGAGCCCACTGGCAGTCGACTGGACCAGAGCTCGGTCAACCGGTCGGTTGATCGATGTGCACAAGACGTGCACATGGGCTAGAATATGTGGCCGATCGACCCAATGGTCGACCGACTGGCACTACCCAAGACTCGGGTAGGCCCGGTCGACTGACACGGCAATTTGCCTTGGGGCCGGTCGACCGACAGCCATCTGGGCCTGTTCTAAACCCCAACGGCTATATTTCCAAGGCCTTATAAATATGGGCCCTTGAGGTCAGTTTTCACTAAGAATTTCAAGAGCAAAATTTCTCATCTTCTCAAGTGTTTTCAGCAAGTTTTTGTGCCAAAAATTTTATCTTTATTAGTTTTCAAAGTTTTGAAAAAAAATAAAAAAATCAAGTCTTTAGGGAATTCTAGTTTTGTTTTTCATTTCTCTGTCAATTTAAAAGTTTTTCTCTAGTATTTTCTTTGTGATTTCTTTTTCAAAAGCTTTGTGCACTCACACGCTTGAGCTATTCATTGCCTATCTATCCTCTAAGATCTTGTTTGAAAGAGGCTTTGTTTGTGATCTCTTTAGATCACCAAGTTGTATTTCCTTTTACTTTGTGCTTGGCTTAGTGCCCACCTCTTGTGTAGAAGTTTGTTTTTGAGAGAGGAGTTGTGTACTCCCGGTGTGGAGTTGTAATTCCTCGACGGAGGTCTCTTTGTGGAAGGTCTTGTGTGGACATAGTGAAAATCCTTCTGTGTGAAGGCGGGGACGTAAAGCAGTGGCTCGAACCTCGAAACATATCCCGGTGTTTGCATTTGATCCACTATCTCTCAACTCTCTCTTTTATATCTTGCATTGTTGTTATTATTACCCATTCATATACATGCTAGATATTGTTTGTGTGCTCAAATTTGTGTTCAACCAAGAGAGCTTTTAAAGCATCTCAACTCTTAATCTAGAGGACTCTAGAGAAGTAGTTTTAGAGCCCTTCACGGGAATTCAGATTCACTCTTGGTTACACATAGTGTGTTAGCAAATTAGTTTTTAATTCCGCATCATTTCACCTAGATTAGCTTGTACACATATTTACTCCCATCTGGGTGTACTTTCAATTGGTATCAGAGATAACGCTACTGATATTCGATTTAACCGTCTAGGAGTGAGATCCTCACATTGCTAATCTAGATTTGCCTTTGCACATATATTAGTTTGCACTCATAGATTATCTTGCTCCACCCATGTATGATGCTTCTAACATCGATATGTGAAAGTTTAAAATGAGTTCATATTTAAAGGCCCTAGGATTGCATGATTATCTTGCCATTACCAAGAAATCCTATTTTGATAATGACAAGTACATTGAGGTCAATACATAAGCCATGTAGGCACTTAAGCACACTCTAAGAAAAGAACACCTTTCTTTGATTTCTCACTGTGATTCCGCTTTTGTAGTGTGGAACACATTGACCTCTCCTAAGGAACAAACAACATATGTTTTGAAGAAGAAATCTAGCGGAGATGAGTCGTATCAAGCTTGCTTCATAGTCCAAGGGATTGACTCCCTTGAGGTAAAATCGGACACTCATCTAGATGATAGTGCTAGTTATTCATGTGATAATAATATAGATGCCCATGCTTTGAATGAAGAACTTTCGTTATTTTATGAAAACTTGCTTTCAAAATATAAAGCTTTGGAAAGTAATAGTTTTGATTTAAAAAGAAGAAAAGCAAGAATTTTGATTTAAAAAGAAGAAGAGAAGAATTTGTTTTTTAAACTCAACATAGTTTTACAAGAGAGGGTTGAGGTTTCAAATGAACGGGATTCATTAAAAGCCCAATTTGACCTTGTTTTAAATGAAAATAAAATTTTAAAAAATAAAAATGAGCTTAATGAGGTTTTGAAGAAGAATGAGGATTTGTCTTCAAAATTTGATTTTGTTGCAAAAGAAAACGATTTTTTGAAAAATAAAATTATTTTAATTTCAAAAAAATTGGATTTAGTTTCAAAAGAAAATATTTCTTTGAAAAATGATTTTGCTTCTCATATTTGTCATGCTTCTATTGCTGCATCTTCTATTGATAAACATTTTGCATGCTTCACATTTTCTTCTATTAAAAATGATATATGTTTTGAAAAAGAATGTAGATTGCTTGGGCTCCACTTTGAGCCAATGTGTTATGAATCATAAGAGATTGAAATTCATATTTCGCAAGAAATATGCTACACATATGCATGCACATCATTCACGGCATACACATGCTTATCATGGTCACACACATGATTATATGTATGCTAATGTGAACACTTGTACACATTGTGGTCGCAAGGGCCACCTTGCAAAATTTTGTTATGATAAAATACATGCTTTAAATTTTGCAAGTAAGTTTGTTTGGGTTAGGAAAAATGCTAACGCCCATGGATCAAAGAAAGTGTGGGTACCAAAATTCACCCCTATTGTATTTGATGTAAGAGTGGGCTCTCACTTGACGTGAGAGTATTGGTGTCTTGATGGTGGATGCGTTCCGAGCTAAATGGTTACAATTTTGGATGCATCACTTTCAAAGAAGTTTAGTGGGAGAACCCCCATGGTTTGGAGACATAAAGATTAGTTCACTCGGTTTGATAACTATCTCTTACTCTTATTTTAGTTTACATGCTTACAATTGATGATTTTTTGCATGTTTTGATTTTTCATGTTCATTATGTTAAATGCAATATTTATTAGACATGTGATATACATAGATAGTCTTTGAGATACACCCACGCCCATATGGATTCATATTTTTATGTTCTCACTATTGTTTAACTACTATGTATATCCTAGTTCTAAAGCACGAGCATTTAGCCTAATGATCATATTTGTTTATATTTTTGTATTTCATATTTTATTTACATGCTTAGATATAGTTTTCATTAAGACTTGTGTTTATACTTGTACAAGTAATGAGCTACACTTAATTATTATATGTTTGTACTTCATTACTCTTGTGTACTCATTACATGTACTTGTGTAACCTTGTTTTGATGATTCTTACATCTTTACTTATTTTTCCTATTTTTTTTAATGTTTTTGTGTTTTTGCTTCATGTATATGTTAATTTTGTCAAAAACTATTAGATATACATGTCTATCATTGAGTCACTTGCCTTCATGCAATATTCTATTATGAACTCGTTTATGTTTTGGATATGTATGTATACTTTTAGTTTTGATAAAACATACATATATCTGATTTTCATGTTTATGAAAAAGAAATTTTGATTGAGCTTCATTGCTATCTCCATGATTATATTTATTACATGATTCTTACACTATATGTTTGGTGTTTACTCATGATTTTTATTTCATGAGCATATATGTGCTTTATCGCTATTTGACTGTCGATGATCGCGTGATTTTCATATTTTCATGAATATATATTTGTTTTACTCCTTACTTGAAGGATTTTGAACTAAATTTGAAAATTACTTTAAATTAGTTTATTATTCTTCAATTAGTAGAGTTTTCAAATATGCCAAAATATTTTCAAATCATATTTTTTAAAACCCCTACCTTCTAAGGGTGGTTGGATGAGCGATGATGCCTTGAATGTTCAAAATGAAAATCTATTTAAACATGTGCATGAAAGATGATAGTTATGAGATTACATGATTTTAATAAAAATTGATTTTTGTACTCATTTTTTCTATATATATGTATGCATCATATTTCAATTGATATTATATTGCTCTGATCATACATACATATAAATGTTTTTTTGTGCTATAAACATATATGACCCTACATTTTTAGCATAAAATTAATTTCATGCTAAGTTTGATTTAGTTCTTAATGATAATTGGTATTTTTACAAGCTTATGCATTATTTTTATTGGTATTTCATAAAGGGGAAGAAAAATTCTTCCTTTCAATTGGTTTTATTTTCAATTAGTATCTTACTCCCATTCTTTATGATGAAAAATATTTTATTTTGGTATATGTTAACATTTTCAATATTAGTATCAATAATCTTAAATTGGTATTATTCTCAATTTGGTATCTATATTGCAAAATAGTTTTAGTATTACCTAAAAGTTTAGTTTTTACTTTCAATTGATATCATGTCTTTATATTGATATCAATTAGTAAAAAGATTGTTTCACTTTCAATTGGTAAAAAGATTGTTTCATTTTTAATTGGTAAAATGATAGTTTCACTTTCAATTGGTTGTTTTTATTAGTATCAAAATTTTGTTTTAAAATATGATTATTAGGTATTGTTTGTTTTTCTTCACCCCTTTGTTGATGATTGATAAAAAGGGGGAGAAAGATTTGGGATTATATATGCATGTTTGATTAATTGTTTATGCATCAAAATAAGTTAAGGGGGAGCTTACATCAAAATAAGTTAACTAGAATCATCAAAATAAGTTTTTTAGAATGAGTTATTGGCATATGAGCTTACATTGAATATCTTTATGTGTTTATTAGTATGCATGAGTTAAGGGGGAGCTTCTATGGAGCCTATCCTTAATCTATGCATATATAACCTCATAAGTTTTGTCATCATAAAAAGGGTGAGATTGCTGACCCGAAGGCTCTTCACTTTACTTTTGATGATGACTAACTTATGAAGTTAAGTTACTAATGATCTTGTGTTTATATAAGTTTCAGTTATTGATCAAGATCTTAGTAAGTGATTAACTTCAATAAAGGATTCAAAGTCAAGTTTTGGAGTTAACACATGTAAATTCAAGAGCTCGCGCATCAAAATCGCATCTGGCACTCAGTTGAGTCAAGCTCTATGGATCAAGTTTGGATCGAGTCGGCTTGGAGATAGAGATCGATAAGAAGACTTCGGTTTGTTTAGTTTAGAGTTTAGATCTTGTGTAAGGATAGTTTTGATATGCTCAAGTACACACACAAGTTCAATAATTTATTGGTTTCGGTTTAACCGGTTTTGAATTTTCAAGAATACATTTTATAGTTTCATGAATAGATAGAATCAAAACAAGTTTACATGGTTTATATGTATGTTGGATTTCATCCATATACATATATGTTTCATATTGTCTAAAAACTTACTTTGATTTATCTAGCTCATGTATTTTAAGTTTTGTTTTTAACAAAACTTAGTTTTCGATTTAATATCAAAAACATAAATATATTATTTATATGTGTATTTGATTCTATCCATACACACTATACTTCAAAATGAGTTTAAATATCATATTTTTGTATCTATACAAGTTTTAGAGAAAACGTATTTTCATTTCAAAATCTAAGTTTTAGAAAATACAGTTTTTTTAAAACCAATTTTTTCATGTCTCAAAAATAGTTCAAATAGTTTGTAATATGTGTTGATTTTTTATCACACATATTTGTACTTCAATATTTATAAGAACTTATTTTTGTAAATTTTATGGAGTTTTATTGTAGTTTTTAGGGAATTAACAAAACAACTTTTTAACCTTGAAAAACCAGTTCTGAGCGCACTGGCGGTCGACCGAACCAGAGCTCGTTCAACCGGTCGGTCGACCGATGTGCACAAGACGTGCACATAGGCTAGCCTATGTGGCCGGTCAACCGACTGGCACTACCCAAGTCTCGGGTAGGCCCGGTTGACTGGACGGTCGACCGACAGGGCAATTTGCCTTGGGACCGGGCGGTCGACCGACATGCCATTCTGGGCCTGTTCTGGACCCCACAGCTATATTTCTAAGGCCCTATAAATATGGGTCAGGCCAGTTTTCACTAAGAATTTCAAGAGCAAAATTTCTCATCTTTTCAAGTGTTTTCAGCAAGTTTTTAAAAGAAATTTTTGTGCCAAAAATTCTTATCTTTATTAGTTTTCAAAGTTTTAGAAAAAATAAAAAATCTAAGTCTTTAAGAATTCTAGTTTTGTTCTTCATTTCTCTATTAATTCAAGAGTTTTTCTCAAGTATTTTCTTTGTGATTCTTTTTCAAAAGTTTTGTGTATTCACATACTTGAGCTATTCATTGCCTATCTGTCCTCTAGGATCTTGTTTGTTATCTCTTTAGATCACGAAGAGATTGTTTGTGATCTTTATGATCACCAAGTTGTATTTTTCTTTATTTTGTGCTTGGCTTGGTACCCACCACTTGTGTAGATATTTGTGTTTGAGATAGGAGTTGTGTACTCCCGGTGTTGAGTTATAATTCCTCGGTGGGGGTCCCTTTGTCGAAGGTCATGTGTAGACATAGTAAAAATCCTTCTGTATAAAGGCGGGGACGTAGAGTAGTGGCTCGAACCTTGAAACATTTCTCGGTGTTTGCCTTTGATCCACTATCTCTCAGCTCTCTCTTTTATATGTTACATTGTTATTATTATTGCTCATTCATATACATGCTAGATATTGTTTATGTGCCCACATTTGTGTTCAACCAAGAGAGCTTTTAAAGCACCTCAACTCTTAATCTAAAAAAATCTAGAGGAGTAGTTCCAGAGCCCTTCACAGGAAATTCGAGTTCACTCTTGGTTACATATAGTGTGTTAGTAAATTAGTTTTTAATTCTGTATCATTTCACCTATATTAGCTTGTACACCTGTTCACCCTCTCTAGGTGTATTTTCAAATATGTGTATATTCTTCATCTGGTATGACGTCCGATTTGACGTCCGGTATTTAGTACATATCGCGATATGTCACCCAGTATCCGGTATATAATTTTGTCGACAGATGTATCGTCAATATTCGATATTTAAAACACCGGGGTGAAGTCAGGGATGTGGAAGAGGGGGTGATTCATCAGCAGAGATCCCGAGGAATACCCCCACACTTCCTTCCAGTTGTTCGCCGCGAGGAAAAGATTTCGCACGGATAAAGCAACATTCAGTCGAGTGAAGACTGCCAGACACGTAAAACAGTGATGGAATCAGAGTCACCATCGCCTCCACTGGGTACAACCCCCGCTACTACCTCAGCGCACCATCAGGAAAGAAAAACTCCAAATGCCAACTAGAGAACTGGACAGATCTGAGACCAGACGAACAAACCAGATTGAAACAAGAATTTTGCCTATTCTTTCTGACAGCAGGGCCTTGTTGTAAAGACTGATATTTTGTGATAAACCATAACAAAGACTGACATTTTACGATGACCGGACTCCTGAATACCAAGAGCCCAGCATACGCTTTTTTCCTTCTCTCTCTTTCCTCCATCGGACAAAGAACAAGAATGACATTGCAACCCACCACAATAAGAAACTTGGGGGTAAGAAATTCTTTGGAAGATGGGCAGATGTCATCTCAGGGATCCATCCTATTTATAGATGAGAGAGCCAGATCGTTTCCTATTCAGTTTCTCAAATTCCAAAAAAGTCGATCCATATTCTAAAATTTTTGACACGTCGAATCAACCATATACCAACCGCCGCTGCTACACGATCTCGTTCATCATGACACCAAGATTTAGAAAGACCACAATTAATTTGTCAGCTATCCTTTAGCCACGACACGTCCAGATCAAGTTTCAAAGATGCAAAATAATGAGTTAAATCCTCACGAAGATACGCATTAATGAGCCAGATCCTCACCTGCATCAACTTTCTGAAAGCTTAGAGTACAAAAAGGCATCTCAACTACTCTCCCACAAAAGTACTAAGGATATTCCGACTACTCAGAAAATGGTCATGCCGGAGGATGTCTGCTTCCCTTCTCTTTCAGAGGCTCCGAGAAAGAGGAAGCAGGGGGGGCAATCTGTAGTAGTCGGATTTTGATTTTCATCAGGATCGTGACACATGTCTCACCTCATCAGGAGTGTCCCAAACAAGCAACAACTCGACATACCAGCAAGCCCACTGCGAGCCCAAGAAGAGAGCCCGAACACCTTCCAGAGAGCACTTCAGCCCAAATCATTCATCCAGATGTTAAATTTGAATGAAGGCATTTTGCTAGACAGCGGTCCCAGTCTCGCAACGAAGATCCTCCGCGACGAAGATAGTCGCTCCCACACTGGATACAGCTCAGCGACAAGATCTCCCGATTCCCGGAGTCATTTACGCTGTAAAATCATCCCCACATTTTAAAAGCTGTAATGCCTCTACTTCAGCGCGGACGGTTATGAATAATAGTGGGTATCGTTGCATGTCAATTCCAACAATCAAGAGCGTGAACTGGACGGTTATGAGAAAATCACAATGTGCGAATCATGCA
Source organism: Agave tequilana (assembly GCA_038442645.1). Taxonomy (NCBI): domain Eukaryota; kingdom Viridiplantae; phylum Streptophyta; class Magnoliopsida; order Asparagales; family Asparagaceae; genus Agave; species Agave tequilana. Next base: position 23,771 of record JAVJIF010010617.1, read on the forward strand.
GCTATGATGATCCAAAATATCCGCGCCACCAATTACAACGCGCAGGGTATTTATACACTGGAATCTCCATCGAGACATGGATCGGACCCTAGATATTGTAATCACACTACAGCTCTACAAAATTCATTGTAACTTCCTGAAATAGTAAATTCTCTCTCCTCCTCGTGATTTTTCCAATGTGGGTTTTCACATAAAAATATCCTGCCTTTGTAGCTTTCTGTGTTGAAATCTTTATTGTCACCCGATAATCGAGACATCCCTAATCCCCATGGTGCGACGTGGGACGTTCGATCAATTGAATCGGAAAACCTTCACCATAGATTTAATAGTAATTAGTTAATTATATAACTATTTGGTTATAGAGTCATGCTAGTATTTCGAGTCTATAGAGTTTAGTAGTTCATACTCTAAATTGGATTTGATTTTTTACAGGCCTATATAAGAAGAGAATTGCTTAAACTTCATGTAGTTGTATTCGGTTATCCTTTTGAGTATGAGTAAAAATGTAGTTCTTCGTAGTTTAACAAGTAAAACTTTTTATGTATTTATGTTTAACGTCTATTATGTTTATGTTTGGTTCCTATGGTTGAATACTTGAATCATATGATACTATTTTTGTTAATTCTTAACGGTCATTAGACTTCAAACTTGGACAGGAGAAAAATGAAGAGATTGTCAGGGGGAGGATTGCATGGAGGAAAAAATCGAATAGCGCTTTAAATGAAGTTCATTATAGAAATGGAGCTTTATACATGGATAAAAGAAAGTGAATTAAGTTTTAAATGATCTTAAAAGTACTGAAGAGTGAAGGTCATTGACATTGTCCTTCCCAGCTCCTGTACAAAATGTAATAACAGTGTTTAAAAGTTTGATTTGTTTTCATCTCCTTTTTTTCTTTGGCAATTTGATTGTGTAAATGTTTTCATAGGAAGGGTGTAAATGAAGTTGTTTTCAGTTTCCATGATAGAGCTTGAACAGTTCCCTTTGTTTATAGTTGGATATGTAAACTTCTCGGTTCCTTTTATAAATGAATCTTAATTTATACGAGTTTCTTGCCCTTTTTTTTTAAATTATATGCTTGAAACATTTCTGAGTTTTGAAGCCACTGTATAGTCCTTGTAAATAATTGGTGACAACGGAAACAAGAAAGAAAATTCAGTAAAAATATAAGAGGAACCATCATAAGTGTAGCTGCAATAAAACATACAGGTCACAAGCTTGATCTGCAATTTTAATCTGACCACAAAAATTGAACTATTTAAATTGTTTTTCAGCCCCTCCATCAAAATAAAAAACCCACAGCATAACTATAACAAATATGTATAAATCATCCAAAATGAAGAAAATTCCAAGTGCCTACTGAACTCACTCTTTGAAGAGATTGAGATTGCAAACGATTGTGCCTGCATAACATTGTAGAAGAAATAATGATCCCTTCTTGTACCATTTCTCTTGTTCTTGTGATCTAGCAACTCTGACATTGGACCACGAGTTATCCCACATTCCGGAAACAATTCCTACTCAAAATGACAATTATTCGACTATTGAACAAGCCATCTGCGAAAAGAGTTCAAAAGATTGCTGACTAAATACTCATTCTTCAAGAAAATAGCTGACAAGATACATGCCGACATGTTCAGAAATGTAACTCTCCTTGAGGAAGTTCACTTACAAGTTTAGAAACACCAGAGTTTCAAACCGTTTCAACATTATGACTTAAATAGATGGAATCAATGTAGTTGTACATGCCACAATACGCGGATATGTTATTGTCGTCCACATTATTTTCATCCAGAGTCAGAACAAATGTGAGATCTCCAGGACAGTAAAGATATTGCTCCCCAATATTGGTCTTCTAACCTGCTTATCATGTTACTGAAAATTATCGGCATAACAAATACTTGCCTGAACACCAGAGTGCTAGAAATATACATCAGTGGTGCGGCGGCGAATCAATGGTGTCAACTCCTCCACCACCCTATAGATATAGACCTTAAGATGATCCTTCTGAAAAAGCTCGAATACACAGACATCATACTTTTCCAAATTATTGGCATGAGAGAACTTGCCCCAACCACCACTCAGAGCACCATGAGTGTTGTAGGAGATGTAGGTGATCTTCCATGGCTTGCCAGTTGGATCCCAAACTGTCAGCACTGTATTCATCTTTGGAAGATGTTCTTTCGCAAACCAGGAAGGAACACACTGCATAGCGATAAGGGAGTAAACTCAATAAGACTTGCACAGGTAGGAACTTGAAGTTATAACAAGGGATTGTATATTTAACTCAAAAAGAATCATACAAAGTGCAGGAATATATATATATATATATATATATATAATTTATACATCTGAAAAGATATATATTGATCATTTCTTCTATTTCTAGAAGCAATTCATGAGATAATAAAAGAGATTGATAGTCATGCATAAGAATAATGGGAGCTTCACATGGCTATTTGAGGAGAACAGTAATGAGAGATTTATCTGAAAGCATGAAGTTGGAACTTACATATTGAGGGAACTCAAGCCAAAGTAGACTTATGCAACACAGAAAGTTGAGGCATTAGGTTATACTACAGGCTACAAACAACTTATCCTTTTAGTTTGATAAGCAAAACATGACAGAATAAGAGCAATGGATCATGTGACACATCAACATTTTGAGACCCAACACCATGTTTCTCAAAAAAAAGGTCTATTAGTTATCTCAAAGACCACTTTTAGAGTTAGATAATTGTCAGCATTGGTGTCCATTTTAGAATTTTAGTTCAGCTTCAGTTTGTGGTTTTGTGATCCCAAGGGAGATCAAGATTCCAGAAAAGGATCCAGAATATTATAGTTTGTAATCCTAAAGGAGAGTCAGGGGAGAATTGATGGGAATCAGAGGCGTTATCTGCTTAGTTATTTGCTTAGGCTATTTTTTCTCTTTATTTTTAGTCTAGGCTCAGTTCTATATATTCTTTGTTTTAGTCCTATATTGAATAGGTGGGAAAACTCCTTTTGTGTTGGGCCTATATAAGGTCAGGACCTGAAGTCTTTTAGGAAGTTCAGTTAATTTAAGAAAACCCAGTTTTGCATTACAATTTTGCTTTGTTATTTAAATCTCTCCATGGTGAAGTGCTGAGTGGGAGATTGATCTCCTTTTGGTGCTGAAGTTAAAATCATCTTTTTTATCAAAATCCTAATCCCTATTTCTTCTTTCCCCTTTCTTGTATTACATCAGAAGAAGTCTCCGCCCTCGCATTCATTTGCGAGTTACAAGTCACTCATCCCCTGTACAAACAACTCTTGAAGCACGTCGCTAGAATGAGTGAGGTCCTCTCCTGAACTCAGCCTTACAATCAGCTGGAAGAGGCGTGAAGGCTTCATCCAACCACTCCGCGAAACCGGGCGATGGTGGAGGCAGGTCGAAGTCTACACACGAAACTCCTGAGCACGCTCAAGACTAGAACCGGGGGGCAACCTACTTACAAGAAGCAAGCACTCCCGTTCCACTCTCCAAATCCACTCAAAAGCTACAGATCAATGGAATACTCCACTCCGCTGAAGCTCCTAATTAACGAGATGTTCAACACTATCAAAGATCAATCATAGGTCAGGCGCTCGAGACCAATCCAACACAATCCCTCACTTCCCGGGTCAGAGAAATACTGCTCCTATCATGACTGCAAAGGGCACTAAACCGTTCCCTGTTGGGCCTTCCGAAGGTACCTGGAAGAGCTTATCCAACAGAGCTTCTTTAAAGAGTACATCCTCACTCCCGAAGCAGTTTCCGGACAACCAAATACTCAACCTTCTCGAGAGTAACACTTGATCACCCGTACAAGGCAATCGACTGACTACCCAAGTTTCAGACATACATGACGTACTTTCTTCCATTTCTAATTCTATGTACTCTATTTTTGAATAAAATATTATTCTATGCTCCTAACCATGGCATTACATCTATCCATCCATCCACACCCCCGCTGATGAGTTTTTCCCCACACAGAGGCGGCTACAAGATTCCTCCATTGCTGGGATTTCCTCCACCCAGACGATTGTGTCTGTACGATCTGCTGATGCAATTTCCCTCACTCGGAGGCGTCAATGCAGACATGCCTACGGGCTCTTTCTCGGCCATCCTAGGAGAGTCGAAACTCTCCGCTGATGAGATTTTCCCACTTAGAGGCGTCAACGCAAACATGCTTACAGGCTCTTTCTCGGCTATCCTGCAAGAATCGAAACCCTCCGCTGTGAGATTTCTCTCACTCGGTGTCTCACTCTACCGCAAGAATTTTTCCTTCTCAGAGCTCTCATTTGATGTTCCCCTGATGAGATTTCTCCTACTCAGAGCATAAACACTAGTCAACGGGCTCCCATCATCTATACCTATGCGCGAATGAACCCCCGACAGTTTTCCTCTGTTAGGTTCCTTCCATATTCTGATGAGGGGAAAACCCCTGCTCGGGAGCTTCCATATTCCGATTATGGGATTTTCCCCAATCGGAAGCCAGCTCCTCTGTGGGATTTCCCCCATACAGAGATCAACTCCGTTGCTGGGTTTATTCCCACTTGGAGGTACCAATTGTCACACCGTATAGGGGCCCTTATCCGGAAAGGACATCCAATCTATCGCTAGATGACACTCCCACTTCAGACCACTTTTTTGCAGGTCCAATGAGACTATGATTACACGTGAAACAAGGTATATTTATGAGGATTTTCTTGTTTGAATTACTCCCTCAACGTTCTAGTCCTGTGTGGTCATAGTTTGATTGCTCCCCGGAGGGCGGAAATATCAAGTATCATTTTTTTAGTCTTGTATGTGTGACAGTTAGGTCTTCATTTGAGGTAACTCGGATTATATGCCGATCAATGCTTCCATGAGACGCAAGGTATATTTATGAGGGTTTTCTTGTTTGGATTATCCCTTCGACGTACTAGTCTCATAGATCTATAAGCTAAACACATACAACCCGTTTACCCACATACACATTTAATATTTTGTCTAATATGTCTCATTGTATGCTTGTGTGCGCATCTTAACTATTACATCCAACCCTTGAGTCTGTACGTCCTGAGATGGGATTTCCCCCATTGGGAGGCGACATCGCAGTTTTTCACGGGCATCCATGACACTCCGCTGTGGGATTTTCCCACTCAGGAGCCCGAGCTCTACTGCAGGGATTTTCCCCTCTCAGGGTCCAGGCTTCGCAACTCCATTGATGGGATTTTCTCCACTCGAAAGCAAATGTGAACCTGCTCCATTGCAGCTTTTTCTCCCTCTCGGAGGCTCAACTCCGCAGCTGTGACTTCCCCCACTCGAGGAAGTATTTGTAGGTACCGCAGATGAGAGTCTCCCACTCGGGAACCACGCCGCTTTCCTTCCAAACCACTCCCAAGCCCATCCAGGACAAGACTTCCAGAAACCTGATCGGCACTCCGCAGACGAATAAACCAACAGTTGAACAACACAGGCAAGATTAATACAATTACAGTCACTTCCATTCATGCACAAATTTTATTCCAAATATTTTTATTACAAATCCTCTCAACATTACATGATTATATCTAACAAACAATATAATATCACACCATGTTTCTGTAATTTTTTGAAAAGAAATACAGGTTCACCTTCCGCCTAACGTCCACATCAGAAAGTTCTTTTTTGGGAAGCAAACATCCTTGACAACATCCATAAGGCGACTCCCAAACAAGCAATCCTCTACTTCCGGGAGGTTGATGATATCGAGAACTCCCAGGAAACCATCCGAAACTGAAGATCACACCTCGGACCCCAGGTGAAAGCTCATAAGACAGTAATGATATCACCTTCAACCTCTCGCTTCGAGGGTGAAACACTGTTTTAAATATCGGCCGATATACTGATATATCAGTCGAGATACCGGTATTTTATCCAAAATGATACGGTAAGTGCAAAATTTTACTAGATATCATTTTGGACCGATACAGGCCGATATATCACCATGTGGCCGATATATCGACCGATATCCGAAATGAAAATATCTGATATATCGCCATGTGACGTATTTGAGGAGCTTTTAGAAACACATTTGATGAACTTCTACAAAAAGTATCTCTTATGAGTCTATGACTCTAAACTTGCTTTAAGTAGTTTCATATGATTTATGTAGGCAATATTGTTGGCCCAAAGGCTCTTCACCTTAGTTTTAATGATAACTAACTTATGAAGTTAAGTTACTAATGATCTTGTGTTTATATAAGTTTCAGTATTGATCAAGATCTTAGTAGGTGATTAGCTTCAACAAAGGATTCAAAGTCAAATTTTAGAGCTAATACGTGTAGATTCAAGAGCTAGTGCATCAAGATCGCATCTACCATTCGGTTGGAGTCAAGCTCTATCGATCAAGTTTGGATTGAGTTGGCTTGGAGATAGAGATCGATAAGAAGACTTCGGTTTGTTTAGTTTAGAGTTTAGATCTTGTGTAAGGATAGTTAGTTTTGATATGCTCAAGAACACACAAAAGTTCAATAATTTATTGGTTTCGGTTTAACTGGTTTTGAATTTTCAAGAATACATTTTATAGTTTCATGAATAGATAGAATCAAAATAAGTTTACACGGTTTATATGTATGTTAGATTTCATCCATATACATCTATATTTCACATTGTCTAAAAACTTACTTTGATTTATCTAGCTCATGTGTTTTAAGTTTTGTTTTTTAACAAAACTTAATTTTGGATTTAATGTCAAAAATATAGATATATCATTTATATGTGTATTGGATTTTATCTATACACACTATGCTTCAAAATGAGTTTAAATATCATGTATTTGTATCTATACGAGTTTTAAAGAAAACATATTTTCATTTCAAAATCTAAGTTTTGAAAAATACAGTTGTTATTTAAAGCCAATTTTTTCATGCCTCAAAAATAGTTCAAATAGTTTGTAATATGTGTTGATTTTTGATCACACCTATTTGTACTTCTATTATTTATAAGAACTTATTTTTATGAATTTTATGGAATTTTATTGAAATTTTTAGGGAATTAACAAGCCAACTTTTCAACCCTGAAAAACTAGTTTTGAGCCCACTGGTGATCGACCGACCGGTCGATCGACCAGAGCTCGGTCAACCGGCCATTCGACCGATATGCACAAGACGTGCACATGGGCTAGAATATGTGGCCGATCGACCCAACGGTCGACCGACTGGCACTACCCAAGACTCGGGTAGGCCCGGTCGACCGGGCGCTCAACCGACAAGGTAATTTGCCTTAGGGCCGGTCGACCGACAGGGCCAAACAGTCAATTTTTTGACCGTTGGCCGGTTGACGACAGGCCATTTTGGGCCTGTTCTAGACCCCAACGGCTATATTTCTAAGACTTTATAAATATGAGTCCTTGAGGTCAGTTTTCACTAAGAATTTCAAGAGCAAAATTTCTCATCTTTTCAAGTGTTTTCAGTAAGTTTTTAAAAGAAGTTTTTGTGCTAAAATTTTTATCTTTATTAGTTTTCAAAGTTTTGAAAAAAATAAAAAAAATCAAGTCTTTAGGGAATTCTAGTTTTGTTCTTAATTTCTTTATCAATTCAAGAGTTTTTCTCAAGTATTTTCTTTGTGATTTCTTTTCGAAAAGCTTTGTGCACTCACATACTTGAGCTATTCATTGCCTATCTATCCTCTAGGATCTTGTTTGAAAGAGGCTTTGTTTGTGATCTCTTTAGATCACCTAGAAATTGTTTGTGATCTTTGTGATCACCAAGTTGTATTTCATTTTACTTTGTGCTTGGCTTAGTGCCCACCTCTTGTGTAGAAGTTTGTGTTTGAGAGAGGAGTTGTGTACTCCCGGTGTTGAGTTGTAATTCCTCGATGGAGGTCTCTTGTGGAAGTCCTATGTGAACATAGTGAAAATCCTTCTGTGTGAAGGCGGGGACGTAAAGCAGTGGCTCGAACCTCGAAACATATCCCGGTGTTTGCGTTTGATCCACTATCTCTCAACTCTCTTTTATATCTTGCATTGTTGTTATTATTGCCAATTCATATACATGCTAGATATTGTTTGTGTGCCCAAATTTGTGTTCAACCAAGAGAGCTTTTAAAGCATCTCAACTCTTAATCTAGAGGAATCTAGAGGAGTAGTTCCAGAGCCCTTCACAGGGAATCATTGTTTTAAATATCGGCCGATATACCGGTATATCGACCGAGATATCGGTATTTTATCCAAAACGATACGATAAGTGCAAAAATTTACCGGATATCGTTTTGGACCGATATTGGCCGATATATCGCCACGTGGCCGATATATCGGCCGATATCCGAGATGAAATATCCGATATATCGGCCCTTATAGTTACTTATTTGGATAATAATTATTATTTTTTGATTGAGAGATTGTTTTATTTTATTCTATGTTTGTTATGATATTTCAATGATGTTTTTATATGATGTTTGGATAATAACTTTATTTTTTTTAATAATGTCTTATATGTATTTACTATTGATATATCAACCGGTATTTAGTACCATATCGCGATATATCACCCGTTATCCGGTATCCGGTACATAATTTTGCCGACCGGTATATCGCCGATATCCAATATTTAAAACACTGCAGGGAATTCAGACTCACTCTTGGTTACACATAGTGTGTTAGCAAATTAGTTTTTAATTCCGCATCATTTCACCTAGATTAACTTGTACACATATTTACCCCCCTCTGGGTGTACTTTCAATTAGTATCAGAGCTAACGCTCCTGATATTCGATTTAACCATCTAGGAGTGAGATCCTCACATGCTAATTTTGATTTACCTTTGCACACAATTAGTTTGCACTCATAGATTATCTTGCTCCACCCATGTATGATGTTTCTAACATCGATATGTGAAAGTTTAAAATGAGTTCATATTTAAAGGCCCTAAGATTGCATGTTTATCTTGCCATTACCAAGAAATCCTATTTTGATAATGACAAGTACATTGAGGCCAATACATAAGCCATGTAGGCACTTAAGCACACACTAAGAAAAGAATACATTTCTTTGATTTCTCACTGTGATTCCGCTTTCGTAGTGTGGAACACATTGACCTCTTCTAAGGAACAAACAACACATGTTTTGGAGAAGAAATCTAACGGAGATGAGTCCTATCAAGCTTGCTTCATGGTCTAAAGGATTGACTCCCTTGAGGTAAAATCGGACACTTATCTAGATGATAGTGCTAGTTCTTCATGTGATAATAATATATCTGCCCATGCTTTGAATGAAGAACTTTTATTGTTTTGTGAAAACTTGCTTTCAAAATATAAAGGTTTGAAAAGCAAGAGTTTTGATTTAAAAAGAAGAAAAGCAAGAGTTTTGATTTAAAAAGAAGAATTTGTTTTTTTAAACTCAACATAGTTTTACAAGAGAGGGTTGAGGTTTCAAATGAACGTGATTCATTAAAAATCCAACTTCACCTTGTTTTAAATGAAAATAAAATTTTAAAAAATAAAAATGAGCTTATTGCGGTTTTGAAGAAGAACGAGGATTTGTCTTCAAAATTTGATTTTGTTGCAAAAGAAAACGATTCTTTGAAAAATAAAATTGTTTTAATTTCAAAAGAATTGGATTTAGTTTCAAAAGAAAATATTTCTTTGAAAAATAATTTTACTTCTCATGTTTGTCATACTTCTATTGCTTCATCTTCCATTGATAAACATTTTGCATGCTCCACATTTTCTTCTTTTGAAAAGATATATGTTTTGAAAAAGAATGTAGATTGTTTGGGCTCCACTTTGAGCCAATGTGCTATGGATCATAAGAGATTGGAATCCATGTTTCGCAAGAAACATGCTACACATTATGCATGCACATCATTCACGGCATACACATGCTTATCATGCTCACACACATGATTATATGTGTACACATTGTGGTCGCAAAGACCACCTTGCAAAATTTTGTTATGATAAAATACATGCTTTAAATTTTGCAAGTAAGTTTATTTGGGTTAGGAAAGATGCTAACCCCTATGGACCCAAAAAAGTGTGGGTACCAAAATCCACCCCTATTGTATTTGATGTAGGTGTGAGCTCTCACTTGACGTGAGAGTATTGGTGCCTTGATGGTGGATGCGTTCCGAGCTAAATGGTCACAATTTTGGATGCATCACTTTCAAAGAAGTTTGGTGGGAGAACCCTCATGGTTTGGAGACATAAAGATTAGTTCACTCGGTTTGATAACTATCTCTTACTCTTATTTTAGTTTACATGCTTTCAATTGATGATTTTTTGCATGTTTTGATTTTCCATGTTCATTATGTTAATGCAATATTTATTAGATATGTGATATACATAGATAGTCTTTGAGATACACCCATGTTCATATGGATTCATATTTTTGTGTTCTCACTATTGTTTAACTACTATGTATATCCTAGTTCTAAAGCACGAGCATTTAGCCTAATGATCATGTTTATTTATATTTTTACATTTCATGTTTTGATTACATGTTTAGATATAGTTTTCATTAAGACTTGTGTTTATACTTGTACAAGTAATGAGTTACACTTAATTATTATATGTTTGTGCTTCATTACTCTTGCGTGCTCATTACATGTACTTGTGTAACCTTATTTTGATGATTATTACATCTTTACTTGTTTTCCCTATTTTTGTTAATATTTTTGTGTTTTTGCTTCATGTATATGTTAATTTTGTCAAAAACTATTAGATATACATGTCTATCCTTGAGTCACTTGCCTTCATGCAATATTCTATTATGAACTCGTTTATGTTTTAGATATGTATGTATACTTTTAGTTTTGACAAAACATACATATATCTGATTTTCATGTTTATGAAAAGGAATTTTGATTGAGCTTCATTACCTATCTCCATGATTATGTTCATTACATGATTCTTACACTATCTGTTTGGTGTTTACTCATGATTTTTATTTCATAAGCATATATGTGCTTTATCGCTATTTGACTGTCGATGATCCCGTGATTTTCATATTTTCATTAATATACATTTGTTTTACTCCTTACTTGAAGGATTTTGAACTAATTTTAAAAATTACTTTAAATTAGTTTATTATTCTTCAATTGGTAGAGTTTTCAAATATGTCAAAATATTTTCAAATCACATTTTTAAAAACCCCTACCTTCTAAGGGCGGTTAGATGGGCGACGATGCCTTGTATGCTCAAAATGAAAATCTATTTAAACACGTGCATGAAAGAAGGTAGTTATGAGATATACATGATTTTAATAAAAATTGATTTTTGTATACTCATTTTTTCTATATATATTATGCATCATATTTCAATTGATATTATATTGCTCTGATCATACATACATATAAATGTTTTCTTGTGCTATAAACATATATAACCCTACATTTTTAGCATAAAATTAATTTCATGCTAAGCTTGATTTAGTTCTTAATGATAATTGGTATTTTTAGAAGCTTATGCATTGTTTTTATTGGTATTTCATAAAGGGAAAGAAAAATTCTTATTTTATCTTTCAATTGGTTTTATTTTCAATTAGTATCTTACTCCCACTTTTTATGATGAAAAATATTTTGTTTTGGTATATGTTAACATTTTCAATATTAGTATCAATAATCTTAAATTTGTATTATTCTCAATTTGGTATCTACATTGCAAAATGGTTTTAGTATTAACCTAAAAATTTAGTTTTTACTTTCAATTGATATCATGTCTTTATATTGGTATCAATTAGTAAAAAGATTGTTTCACTTTCAATTAGTAAAAAGATTGTTTCATTTTCAATTGGTAAAAAGATGGTTTCACTTTCAATTGGTTGTTTTTATTAGTATAAAAATTTTGTTTTAAAATATGTTTATTAGATATAGTTTGTTTTTCTTCACCCCTTTGTTGATGATTGATAAAAAGGAGGAGAAATATTTGAGATTATATATGCATGTTTGATTAATTGTTTATGCATCAAAATAAGTTAAGGGGGAGCTTACATCAAAATAAGTTAACTAGAATCATCAAAATAAGTTTTTTAAAATGAGTTATTGGCATATGAGCTTACATTGAATATCTTTATGTGTTTATTAGTATGCATAAGTTAAGGGGGAGTTTCTATGAAGCCTATCCTTAATCTATATGCATATATAACCTCATAAGTTTTGTCATTATAAAAAGGGGGGAGATTATTGGCCCAAGGCTCTTCACCTTACTTTTGATGATGACTAACTTATGAAGTTAAGTTACTAATGATCTTGTGTTTATATAAGTTTCAGTTATTGATCAAGATCTTAGTAAGTGATTAGCTTCAATAAAGAATTCAAAGTCAAGTTTTAGAGTTAACACGTGTAGATTCAAGAGCTCGCGCATCAAAATCACATCTAGCACTCGGTTGAATCAAGTTCTATGGATCAAGTTTGGATCGAGTCGGCTTGGAGATAGAGATCGACAAGAAGACTTCGGTTTGTTTAGTTTAGAGTTTACATCTTGTGTAAGGATAGTTTTGATATGCTCAAGTACACACACACAAAAGTTCAATAATTTATTGGTTTCGGTTTAAACGGTTTTGGATTTTCAAGAATACATTTTATAGTTTCATGAATAGATAGAATCAAAACAAGTTTACATTGTTTATATGTATGTTAGATTTCATCCATATACATATATGTTTCATATTATCTAAAAACTTACTTTGATTTATCTAGCTCATGTGTTTTAAGTTTTGTTTTTAACAAAACTTAATTTTGGATTTAATATCAAAAATATAAATATATCATTTATACGTGTATTAGATTCTATCCATACACACTATACTTCAAAATGAGTTTAAATATCATGTTTTTGTATCTATACAAGTTTTAGAGAAAACATATTTTCATTTCAAAATCTAAGTTTTGGAAAATATAGTTTTTTTAAAGCCAATTTTTCATGCCTTAAAAATAGTTCAAATAGTTTGTAATATGTGTTGATTTTTTATCACACATATTTGTACTTCAAATATTTATAAGAACTTATTTTTGTAAATTTTATGGAGTTTTATTGTAATTTTTAGGGAATTAACAAAACAACTTTTCAACCTTGAAAAACCAGTTCTGAGCCCATAGGCGGTCGACCGCCCGGTCTACCAAACTAGAGCTCGTTCGACCGGTCGGTCGACCGATGTGCACAAGACGTGCACATGGGCTAGCCTATATGGCCGGTCGACCGACTGGCACTACCCAAGTCTCGGGTAGGCCCGGTCGACTGGGCGATCGACCGACAGGGCAATTTGCCTTGGGGCCAATCGACCGGGCGGTCGACTGATAGGCCATTCTGGGCCTGTTCTGTTCTGGACCCCACAACTATATTTCCAAGGCCCAATAAATATGGGCCAGGGCAGTTTTCACTAAGAATTTCAAGAGCAAAATTTCTCATCTTTTCAAGTGTTTTCAGCAAGTTTTTAAAGAAGTTTTTATGTCAAAAATTCTTATCTTTATTAGTTTCAAAGTTTTAGAAAAATAAAAAAAATCTAAGTCTTGAGAATTCTAATTTTGTTCTTCATTTCTCTATCAATTCAAGAGTTTTTTTCAAGTATTTTCTTTGTGATTTCTTTTCCAAAAGTTTTGTGTACTCACATACTTGAGCTATTCATTGCCTATCTATCCTCTAGGATCTTGTTTGTAAGAGGCTTTGTTTGTGATCTCTTTAGATCACCAAGAGATTGTTTGTGATCTTTGTGATCACCAAGTTGTATTTTCCTTTACTTTATGCTTGGCTTGGTGCCCACCTCTTGTGTAGAGATTTGTATTTGAGATAGGAGTTGTGTACTCCCGGTGTTGAGTTGTAATTCCTCGGTGGAGGTCCCCTTGTCGAAGGTCATGTGTAGACATAGTGAAAATCCTTCTGTGTGAAGGCGGGGACGTAGAGCAGTGGCTCGAACCTTGAAACATATCCCGGTGTTTGCGTTTGATCTACTATCTCTCAACTCTCTCTTTTATATCTTGCATTGTTGTTATTATTGCTCATTCTATACATGCTAGATATTGTTTGTGTGCTCACATTTGTGTTCAACCAAGAGAGCTTTTAACACCTCAACTCTTAATCTAGAAAAATCTAGAATAATAGTTCCAAAGCCCTTCACGGAAAATTCGAGCTCACTCTTGGTTACACATAGTGTGTTAGCAAATTAGTTTTTAATTCCATATCATTTCACCTAGATTAGCTTGTACACCTATTCACCCCCTCTATGTGTATTTTCAAATATATGTATATTCTTCATCTGGTATGACGTCTGATTTGACGTCCGGTATTTTGTAAATATCGCGATATGTCACCCGGTATCCGGTATATAATTTTACCGACAGATGTATCGTCAATATTCAATATTTAAAACACTGGGGTGAAGTCAAGGATGTGGAAGAGGGGGTAATTTATCAGCAGAGATCCCAAGGAATACCCCACGCTTCCTTCCAGTTGTTCGCCGCGAGGAAAAGATTTCGCACGGGCAAAGCAACATTCAGTCGAGTGAAGACTGCTAGACACGTAAGACAGTGATGGAATCAGAGTCACCACCGCCTCCACCGGATACAGCCCCCATTACTACCTCAGCGCGCCATCAGGAAAGAAAGACTCCAAATGCCAACCAGAGAACTGGACAGATCTGAGACCAGACGAACAAACCAGATTGAAGCAAGAATTTTGCCTATTCTTTCTGACAGCAGGGCCTTGTTGTAAAGACTGATATTTTGTGATAAACTCATAACAAAGACTGGCATTTCACGATGACCGGACTCCTGAATACCAAGAGCCCAGCATACGCTTTTTTCCTTTTCTCTCTCTTTCCTCCACTGGACAAAGAACAAGAATGACATTGCAACCCACCACAATAAGAAATTTGGGGGTAAGAAATTCTTTGAAAGATGGGCAGATGTCATCTCAGGGATCCATCCTATTTATAGATGAGAGAGCCAGATCGTTTCCTATTTAGTTTCTCAAATTCCAAAAGTTGATCCATATTCTGAAATTTTCATCACGTCGAATCAACCAGATACCAACCGCCGCTACTACACGATCTCGTTCATCATGACATCAAGATTCAGAAAGACCATAATTAATTTGTCAGCTGTCCTTTAGCCACGACGCGTCCAGATCAAGTTTCAAAGATGCAAAATAATGAGTCAAATCCTCACAAAGATACACATTAATAAGCCAGATCCTCACCTGCATCAACTTTCTGAAAGCTTGAGTACAAAAAGGCATCTCAACACTCTCCCACAAAAGTACTAAGGATATTCCGATTACTCAGAAAAGGGTTATGCCGGAGGATGTCTGCTTCCCTTCTTCTCTTTCAGAGGCTCCGAGAAAGAGGAAGCAGAGGGGTCATCTGTAGTGGTCGGATTTTGATTTTCATCAGGATCGCGACACGTGTCTCACCTCATCAAGAGTGTCCCAAACAAGCAACAACTCGACATACCAGCAAGCCCACTGCGGGCCCAAGAAGAGAGCCCGAACACCTTCCAGAGACCACTTCATCCCAAATCATTCATCCAGATGTTGAATTTGAATGAAGGCGTTTTGCTAGACAGCAGTCCCAGCCTCGCAACGAAGATCCTCCGCGACGAAGATAGCCGCTCCCACACTGGATACAGCTCAGCGACAAGATCCCCCGATTTCTGGAGTCATTTACGCTGTAAAATCATCCCCACGTTTTAAAAGCTGTAACGCCTCTACTTCAGCGCGGACGGTTATGAATAATAGTGGGTATCGTTGCATGTCAATTCCAACAATCAAGAGCGTGAACTGGACGGTTATTAGAAAATCACAATGTGCGAATCATGCAGCTATGATGATCCAAAATATCCGCGCCACTAATTACAACGCGCAGGGTATTTATACACTGGAATCTCCATCAAGACATGGATCGGACCCTAGATATTGTAATCACACTACAGCTTTACAAAATTCATTGTAACTTCCTGAAAATAGTAAATTCTCTCTCCTCCTGGTTTTCCCAATGTGGGTTTTCACATAAAAATATCCTGTCTTTGTAGCTTTCTGTGTTGAAATCTTTATTGTCACCTGATAATCGAGACATCCCTAATCCCCATGGTGCGATGTTGGACGTTCGATCAATTGAATCGGAAAACCTTCACCATAGATTTAATAGTAATTAGTTAAATATATAACTATTTGGTTATAGAGTCATGCTAGTATTTCGAGTCTATAGAGTTTAGTAGTTCATACTCTAAATTGGATTTGATTTTTTATAGGCCTATATAAGAAGAGAATTGCTTAAACTTCATGTAGTTGTATCTGGTTATCCTTTTGAGTATGAGTAAAAATGTAGTTCTTCGTAGTTTAACAAGTAAAACTTTTTATGTATTTATGTTTAACGTCTATTATGTTTATGTTTGGTTGCTATGGTTGAATACTTGAATCATATGATACTATTTTTGTTAATTCTTTACGGTCATTAGACTTCATACTTGGAAGTAATATTTGTGAAGTTGCTTATTTAGATATATTTAAATTTTATGTGACTGTGTTCTTAAGAGTCATAGCATTTCTTCTTGGTTATTTGTTGTTCTGTGTTTCATGATATACATAGTTGTATGCATAATCGTTTAATTATTGCACAAGGTTTAAGATACAATATGTGGCCTAAACCTAAGGATTTGATTTGACAGATACGATGTATCATGATTTGACAAATTTGACCATGAAATTGACCCGTAATTGTTCCAAATTATTTCTTTATTCTCGACCCATTAGAAGGCTCAACACCAAATTTCTTTTTCGAAGTAAGGGTCTAAGAACTGGTTGTATTCTCAGCTATGAGTGGAGACTGGACACAGGAGAAAGAAAATTGGGTTGACAATAAATTTCTATGTTTCTATTGACAAAATAGGCTTCCCGAATTTGGATATTCTATTTTGTTAGAAGTTAAAAGACTAGACACTTTGTTTTTTTATCTTGCAACCTGTAAACTAAACCTAAATTTTCTAAATGGGTTTGGAGTCCATTTGTGATTTGGGTCAACTTAATGTAACACGTGTTTGTCGCAAGATACAAATCGTATCATAAGATGATATATCGTATTATACAGTGACCCAGTAGATACATAACAGATATATACGGATTCTTGCCTCCTCAATGAAAATTATAAAAAAAAAAAAAAATCAATTGTTCGAACTAGCAAACAACGTGCAATGATGACATTGACTTTGCAAGCAAATCAGGTAATTTCTTTGCATAAGAGTTCTAAAACATGTTCACTATGATTGATTTAAGTCAATTCATAATTTATAAGTTAACTTGCATGTGGGGCTAAAGTCTCATTCACTGCTACAACAGTGGTACTGTAGCTGCAGCTGTGCACCAAGCTTATTAAGGGGGCAAACTGCCTCCCTACCTATAAAGCACAGTCACTTCAAAGTGACTCTCATGTCCGTGTCCGACAGACAGCCGACACCAGAACATGCACAACACTTGCCCGAAATGTATTGGACACTCCAAAAACAATCAGATTTTTAAGAAACAAAAACTGTTGAAGCCAACATCTATTAAAAGATTCTAAAGTTCATACATCAGACATTTGCGCCACATGCCAACTAAATAGACATATAAAAGGATTCATTGATATGAGAAAGATATTACGATAACACAACCTAAATATCAAGCTAACATGTCAGGGGCTTCATAAACTAATATTATATGATGTATTAAATTGGACTTGCATATGTTCTTTGATTCAGTAACCTGAATAGAAGCTATGTTCTTAGATCATTACAATTTTATTTTGTTTTCTCCATTTACTTCTAATAAAATATGTCCAAATCACTATTGATTTTTGTGAATCATATAGAGATACATGCATGCACATGTACCATATCTTACTTTTCAAGGACTTGTTGAGCATTGTGCTAATTTCCTATGTCCATGTGCATGCTTCCTAAGCTCTCAACCAAATCAACAGAGAAGCTTATTGGCAACAATATCTATGAACTAGTCAGCCAAGCCCTTCAAGGAGAGAAGAGCTAAACACCATGAGCATATACAGAATGGTTGCATCACCTTTTGATTGACATCCAATAAAGCCAAATCAAACTTATAGAGAAACTCTTGTCCCTGTTGCTCAAAGGTTTATTCTTTTCAACAAACTTAAATATTCCTTGTAAAGAGGAAACAAAATGTCAGTTGAGAACTGTCCTTATTTTAGTTGAGCAGCCTCTCAAGGAGCATGCATTCACTACTGCAGAATGCTCCAATGCAGTAAAAGATACATGATGTATGACTTGCATTTGAAAAGAAGCTAGAACTTTGGGCTTAAGAGTAAAAGATATTTGTAAGACTAAATAAATGGAGAACTGAAGTAGGAAATAATGATTTGAAAATCGGTACCCAACATCTACAACAACCTTGTAAGCTTGTAGCAAGAGAGGGAGCAGTGGAAGCTTTAGATGAAGATTAGTATTCAGAGTCAATAGAAGGAATAAGTATATCAATCTCATGTAACAATCCTCAATTAACAAGCAATCTCAAGAAAGGAGTAGGCTGGTGTAAATAACAATCTCATGTGACAATCTTCAATTAACAAGAAAATCTCAAGAAAGGAATAGGCTGGTATAAATAACAATCCCATTGAAACAATCCTGTACAAGTCAATCATAGTTTTAAGTCTAAAAATAATTTCTTTCCAATTTTCATGAAACATTCACAAAGACCTGGTTCGTTCTAGCCTGACTTTTCATGAAAGATTCAAAAAGACCTGGTTTATTCTATCCTGACTTTTTATGAAACAGTCACCAATGAAACAATCTTGGATTGAATCAAGGAAAATTAATTATCATGAGTAATAACAGCCAAGATGGCGTGCTGATGTTCTCTTCATGAAACATTCACAAAGACCTGGTCTATTATAGCTCGATACACTCAGGAGTTGACCTGTAAAGCAAGATTTGGCAGTTCTCATGAGTTAATTTTTTCATGGTGAGCAAGGACCACTGTTAAAAATGCTTGATGAGAAGAGATAAAAAGTCCACAATATGAATGAGCAGTAGTAGGAGAAGTCATTATGAACAATTAAGTGTAATGATAATTAGTTACTAACAAAACCACGCTGTGTTGTGTGTGGGTTATGAATGAGTAGTAATTGGAGAAGTCAATAAGAAAAGTCAATGTAATGAGAATAAGTTATTTATGGAAGACAAGTAATGGAATAGATGATATCTATATGGTTTAACACTCGTACTTTCCTCAAATCTATATGCCCTGTACATGCTAATCAAATAGTTGCAAGCCCCTATCGAGCCAAAGTGTCAATTTCATAATTTAACAAGGCTAAGATATCTTCTTTTTTCCCTTGGTTGATAGATGTCTCTCCAAATGTTGCAAATAAGTAAATTCAGGATTATCAACACCAGTAGATTAAAACATTAATCTATCCAAAACTCAAATAGAGACATAGCAAACATTTAAAACGAATAGAACAAAGAAGAAATAAGCCAACTGTCCTGGGAAAAAAAGACAAAGAAAAGTATAGATGTTTCAGTTATGAGTAACTTCAAGGTGATAGTTGGAAGAAAGTGGCATACAATTCATATCAATCACTTATTCAGCATGCCAATTTCCAATAATAATATAATAAAATAAAATGTGATTAGCAGGGGAATGGACTATGGAAAAGTTTACCATGAAAAAACTGGTATAAACATAGGAGTCCTGCATAACTGCTATAGCAAATGGATGCTCAGACGTAAATGACATAGCTCTTTCAAGAGTCCTTTTGACTTCCTCCTTTGTGACAGGACGTCGGTGTGACATGAGAGATCCCACCCTAAAAATAGCTACAATAAACAGAAATTAAAGACATAATCACAATTAAATCAAGAGAAATGAAAACATCGCAATAACCATTAATAGCCATTGTAAAAAGAGGCAAGTTCTCACATCCCCCATGGCAAGCAATTTCATTAGACTTCACACATTCCAGGACTTTACTAGATTTCTTTGAGGAGCTCTTTTCACTTGAATGAGGACTAGATGTAGTCACTGGCACAAATAGTACCATTATTAATCACCAAAGTGACAAGAATAAGGAATGAAGAAGAATTATAAACTTTACACTCTAAACATTTGTTTGGAGGGAAAAATCACTCACCTTGACCGTTGTGGTAGTGTGCCTTGGTCTTTTTATTGATTGTCCTGAATCTAATAGAAAATGTAGAATCTGTATGCATGCTTTTCCAATTCTTCTGCATTGGTTTATCTCCATCGGACTTGTTAGAACTAGAAGGTGAATGTGTTTCACACTCTTGTTTCGGGATGATTAAATCTCCACTAAGATGAGCTACAAATATCAAATATTTAAACCTTAGGCAAGGGAAGTAAAAGGGAAATAATTGTTACCGGAAAAGCAGAATCCAACCTCTTTCATGATCTGAGTCCAACCTTGTCTCTGTTGCTGCCAAAGTTCTAGAGTTCAAACTAGGATGGACTACAAACATCAAAATGCTTCAAATTAGGCAACAAACAACACAAAGTTGAATAATTGTTACCGAGTAAGATCCAAATAATTCTGTCATTGGGATTCGCATAGACCCCTTCATGGGGTATGCAAAGCTCCAGATTTTGAACTAGGACGACACCAAAATGCTCCGAGATTATGCAGAATTGATAAGACAAAAAATAGTGCCTTGGATAATAGTTACTAATAAACTCAAGATTGCCATGGATAAGACCAGAAAAGAAGTAAAAAGAAGAAGCACCAACTTCTCTTCCATTCAGCCTTCTTAAAGGCAGAACAGTAGAAAAGGTTGGCTCTTCTCAGTCTATCAAAGCTTCTGGGTAAAAAGTGGCTAAATTTCACGGGAAAAAAGAGGGTCAAGGTCAGGCACAATTGAAGATATCAAATTTTTTTTTTTTACATATTATTAAGTGCTATCAATATGTAACATGTCAACAACAAAAGAAAAAAAAAAAATTTTAAAAACCAGGTTTTTTAACCATTGAGCTGAGAATTGAATACCTTCAAGCCCAAATAGTAGAAAAGGTAAAATCCTTCACGACCTGTCCAAGCTCCAGAATTTTAAAAAGACGGGGCCACTTACACCAAATTACTACAGGATTAAGCACAATTAAAGAAACCTAAAATCTAAGACGAATAAAAACAATAAGACTTGGAGAAAATAAAAAAGGTTCACCCTTTCTTTCCAGTTGGGCTGTGCTTGGACCTCTAAAAGCCGTAATGGTGGAAAAATCCTAAAAAGTTTCAGCTTGCCACAGTCCAAATTTCAAACCAAGTCACAACAAACTTTGAATTACTTTGAAACCTATAATTAGACAGGCCAAACTTGACCAATGTATTGAGCAAAAAGGCAATTAAATAATCCGTGTTTGAAATTTATGATGGTTAGAGGTCAATTTTATTTTTCTGGGGTGTTTGCCAAAACTATAGAGGATACAACCATCCACTTGATATTAATCACAATTAGTGAAGTGAATCTTAATCAGAATCAGTGACCAGAAACAAATAGAAAATTCTTTTCAAAGAAAAAGAAGAAGACCATACCCTTTATAAAACTCGAGTTTAACTTTGAACTCTTTGAGTATGACTGATCCATGTCAGATTGAAATTGTTTCTCCTTCTTCTTCTTCTTCTTAGCGGGATCATTCTTTGCCAACAGGTCATTGATCCCCCTCTTCCTATTCATAATCCCATAAAATCTCCTTTTTGTGAAATGAACCAAAGGCTTATTATCCTCCTCCTCCTCCTCCTCTGCCATGCTCGCTTCTCCCTCTGATTCCTCACTTCCTTCAACAACATTCATCTCTTCTCGTATGCTTGGTCTCGCAAGAAAAGCCTTCTTCTTCTCACATGCGGTCGAATCGAACACCAACACTTTGAACATTGAATACCCATCATAACTAAAAAGCAAGAAATCTCCCATAACCAGAGACTGGTCTTCAACGAATTCTTTCCACCCATCTTCAAAAATGAACCCATCAGAACTCTTGACCAAATTTACTTTCCAAATGCCCCCACTAGGGCCCTTTAAGGACACTTTCTTGGCAGATTCAGCCCCAATGTGCTCCCAAAAGGCCGGGGGGATCCTCTAAACAACCCAATACCACATCAAAATCGAAACTTTAACAAAATCCTTTGGTCAAAATCAAAACTCTAAGAAAAACCCTAAAAAATTTGAGGCAAGGAAGAGACAATTACCAGACGACTGGCTGATTGATCTGGGAAGAATACTTTGAAGAAGTAGTGAGGCTTTGATTTCGGCATTCCACACACAGAGAGAGAGAGA
This sequence comes from Agave tequilana, assembly GCA_038442645.1. NCBI lineage: Eukaryota > Viridiplantae > Streptophyta > Magnoliopsida > Asparagales > Asparagaceae > Agave > Agave tequilana. The sequence goes on from JAVJIF010010617.1 coordinate 46,015, forward strand.
GAGTGATGATCGATCTATCAACTCCCTTCTCCTCAGCTGGCTAATATAAAAATCTAGACCTTTTAACTGATTTTGGTATAAAACCCTAGTTTTGGGGGATTTTTCTTAGATTTTTGGCGCGTTTCGAAATTCTAAAAACCCTAAAACGGGGGTTTTGGGAAACCGATGGCTTGGAGTTCGTTATTGGGAAGAAAGGGGACAGGATCTCTCAGTGAACAGCAGACGATGGGACAGGCAAGCGCTGGGGAAGCCCATTAGGAACCCGACACGTGTCCGTTCTCAAAGGAAACAGTTCTAGTTCCCCTTGTTTGTTAGTGTTAGTCCTGATGCTTTTTAACCTTTTCTCCTTTTTTTTCCTCTTTTACCATTAATCATTGGTTGCCCCATGTTTGTTTTGCTCATTCTCAAGAGGATTCTCACCAAATTCGGAGGTGAGAAATAAGTAATCCACAGGCACCTCCTCTGTGTCACATCAATGGATTAGGGGAAAAAAAGAAAAATAACAATGATGGATGTTTTCTGCAAAGAATTTTTGCACGTAGGACGTAACTGTGATAAATGTGGGCATGTAAGGAAATCTTTTTTAAAATCATGTGACTGCAACAGTGATACTGGGGCTGTTTTCGAATTTTAGGGCCCCACTTGTCATTGTCTGAGAATTAATTATAAATTATAATTTAAATAGCATGGCACTTTTTGGGGGCTCAATGGTTTTTTTTTTTAAAAAAATATTCAAATAGATAATAATTGTTGGTAGCTATTTTTCTTTTAAAAAACCTGATAGCATTGAACTAAAGATACGTGTTTCTATGCTCTGAGATTGTAACAATAACCATACATGAGCGTGTTAGACATCTGACCGCATTCTAATTTTAATGAGCAACAACCTGAACTAAATTCAGGTATTATAAGGATTGGACCTTCATGTTGCTAGTTTATGCGATTCTGGATTCGTGGAAAATTAGACACTCAATAATTTGGACCAATGATAAAAGCATGGGAGCAGGTGAGATACAAATATGATGCTGCAGTGCAACATTGGGGCTTGACATGCGAGACCTTCCTCAAGTTGCTAATGCATCTTACATGTCAATCTCTAAGAAATATTGAATTTACAGTTGACCCCAACTGGAAAAAAAATATGATGTGCTCCCTGAGCAAGCGACCAGGTGTACTAAACCGGAATCAACCTCTGCCTCTCAGGCTCTAGCAAACTTGTGAGGAATATTGCAGTTGGAATTGCAAGGAAAACAAGCATATCACCCTTCGCTCCACCTCGGAAATTAATGAATGTAACCGATATGTTCAATTGTTGATACCCGTCAAGCCAAGGTATATGAAACAGACGAATCACCAATGGATGCACATGTATCTAACAGCTTATGATAAAGAGTTTAGGAGGTACATGTAGTTAACAGCTTGAATCATTTCAAGTTCTCAACCCATCACCAATGGATGCAGACACGCACTTTTAGCTTTAGCCATAAAGACGGTTCTCTCTCTACGAACAATGTAAAGATTAGGGATAAGATTTCTCATCACCATCAAATTGAGGCAGCTGCGCTACAAGGCTCTTTCCTGAGAGATTTCATAACATTTCAACTGTTGGTCTTAAAATAATTAAATTTTTAATTCAGTCATTTTTTTACTTTTCTACCACTTGGTACAAAAATTAAGAGGAAATTCACAAGTTTCAGCGCATAGATGGGATGTTAGATTTTAACATAGAGCAGAGAATAAGCATTATAGTTTGGAGAGAAGAGACGCAAAATTGCCAGAAAATAAGAATGCTTGAATATTAGTGGGGCAGTACACGAGCTGTGATAACCGACATTTTGGCATTTAACTATAAAATTACAAATTTTTGGGAAAAGAAAAGAAGAGGGAATACATTGCAAAGCCTTTGAATACCAGAGATATCCACTCTGATGAAAGAGCTTGAGAAAACTGTAGTTGGTGCCTCTCATCTCTAAATGCCAACTCCACGAACTAAACAAATTTACACAACCGCAAAATTAAATCATTCTGAGAAAGCCAATTTTAAAAACCAAGAAATAATAATGGAGAAATGTCCATCTCGCCATACATTAAAGTTGAGCACCAAGAATAAAAACTGGAGTAATGCACAAGAAACTATACTTCCTGGTGATCACTGTGATGCACACAGTAGAACTGATGAGAATTGAAGAAGTCTGCTCCTTGCCTATGGTTCTAGAAATGACAAAATTCCAATGTTCATTCTTCTTCATCGTCATCTTCTTCAGAAGCTTCCCTTAGCCACTACACCCACATTACCATACAACAATAATGTTGTGTATTAGACCTTTGTAACATTAATGCAAAGAACAATGAATTTTTACTGAAGCCTTGTTATTAGCCACAGTGAAAAATGTGAGAGTTGAGGAAATAAATGAAGAGAATGAAAACTGGGGCATGGTATTATATACACAAATACTCGGGTTTGCCATAAGCAAAATTCATGCATCAAATAGTAGATCTGGATGTCACCAGTTTCATTAAATCAGTCAAATGCCATGTAGTTTCATCTTTTACTTGTGCATCTACTATAAATTCTAAATAAAGGCAATCTTTATCAAAGTTTGGACAAACTATAAAGTACATTTCACATCTAATTTCACGAAAAAAAATTTATTTCATTTCCAGTATTACTATTTAAGCAAGTTGAACTCCAGAAACCTCTTTCCTTTGTTTCAACTTTTTTCGGAGAATAAAAGTAAAAAGCTTTCCAAACCGAAAACGTAAAAGCTTATTAACCCCAAAAATTCATAAATTATATATAATTTGCAAGCTTTGACTTGCTGCATCAGTGCGCCATATACACATTCAGATCCGACATACAATGCAATTTCCATTCATTAAAAAAAAAAAAAATCAGGTTTTGGATACATACCGTGATAAATTGTTCTGCCTGCTTCACAAAGATCCTGTCAGATTCATCTGCTCCTTCCTTTTCATTCGCCCAGGTGAGTATTGCATCTTCCGATATAATATCATTCTCATAAAGATGGTTCAGAATCTACAAAAACAGATGTCATTTGTACATACTATCAATGACAAACGCAATGTCACAAAAGTATGAAAAATATTAAAAAAATGTCACTGTATTCTTCAAAGGATGTTAAAAGAATGAGTAGCATGGAGGTACTTGTTTGACCAAGAATAACCCAGCCAGATTGAATTAATTTATAAGAAGAAAGAGTCAATGTTTTAAGAAACATTTTGCATCCCATTTTTTACCCAATTTGAGCACTTTAGCTCTTCGCTAGAGCTTAACTAGCCCTCTCCAAAATGTCCATCAAAACTCCAAGCTCCTCTAGATGTTTAATGCACCACTTCATATATATATATATATATATATATATATATATATATATATATATATATATATATATATATATATATATATATATATATATATATATAGCCTGGAAATTGAAAACCATCTATTCATAATGGGTTGGTTGGCATTATCAGACAGAAGTGGCACACTCAGCCATAATGGCTCCAATTTTTATTTTCATTATACAACTTGCTTGGTGACAGCCATCATAATCAAGTAGCTCTTTTTCTTGGAATCTCCTCCTGCATTACAGAATGCATACCGATGAACTCCAATATGAGCAACCATCTCCTATAACTCAACAGTTATACCCAGCTCAATGGTTCTATTAATGCACACTCTCAGGTTTCTTTCAATGTCGATGCATTGTTAACTCTTATGTAGCAGATTGTATGAACTCCAGACAATATCGCCAAATGTTTTTGGTATCAAACAGCTACTTACTGTTGTAAACAAGGGAGAAAAGTCCCGCACAGTCTCTAAGCACATCTCCTCAAACTTCATCATCACCTCAATCTACAAAAGCATTAAATCGAGGTAATTAGGGACAAAAGCCAATAAGATCAAGTAGAATAACGTCAAATAAGAACATACTAATAAATAATAAAACTTGTCAAAATCATTTCTCTTTGCTGTCAACATGGCAAAAAGGCATGAGCATTAACACAAGTAGAAGATGTTATACAAGGCAGAGATTATACATATGAGTTGGGATACTGATGTAGAGCATCTATTTCACATAGTACTCAAGGGAGACTTGATAAGTGAAGTGATCAAGTAATCGTTGTTAGGGGTGGCAATGGGCAGGGCTTACCCTCGCCCTTAGTCTTACTACTCAACCTTTTACTCCTACCCTGTAGGGTAATTCTTAGATTATAAAATTTTTCGTAACCCTATAGGGTAAACGGGTAAAACAAGAAAAATAAAAGAATTAGAACAAATTGCATGTGAAATCAGTATATTAATTAAAAAGTTGCCCTACAATTTCTCACAACCACGTACATGCTATTAATTAAACAAACATTCATCAAATATATAACAAAGGTACTAAAAATAGTCATTAGTCTAAAAGGGAGGTAAGTTGCAAAACTAGAGAAATTAGAATCAAATCTGAGAAAATGAGACCCTTATAACTTATTCATCATAAATATTAAAGAATAATATCAATTGTCTAAACAGGTAAAAACAGACCCTTACCCTTACACTACCCGTTTATATTAACGGGTAATAAACCCTTCCCCTTACCCTACCCATTTAAGTAAACGGGTAATAAACTCTTACCCTTATCCTTATTTTTTAGTGTAAACAGGTAGGGTAAACGGTTTTACCCTTACCCATTGCCACCCCTAATCGTTGGTTAGGAAACCATTCAACATCCAATTTTCAGATTGGAATGATCTGTACACTATATAATATTTACAAGCTTCTGTTAGCCATCACATTCTTTGAATGTCAATTTACAAGAAAAACAATAACATTACTTTTTAGCATCATCCACATCTACGGGATTCATTAATTACTGATTTAGTATAGGACTATGTGAAGCATCAAAGGAGGATGGCTAAAGTGGAAAAATGCTTCTAAAGTCCTATTTGATCATAGGATACCTATGAAAACGAAGAAAGAATTCTATAAAATGGCTATAAGACCTACTATGCCTTGTACTTCAGAATGTTGGGCAACTAAGAAACATGTCCAAAAGACGAGTGCGACAAAAATGAAAATGTTGAGATGGAATTGCAATACAGTGACATCGAATAGGATAATAAATGGGAGTATCCATATGAAGTTAAAGGTTGACCATTGAGGACAAAATGAGAGAGAATCAAGTGAGATAGTTTGAGCACAATGTTTAAAATAACGATAACATAATAATAACATTTTTCTTTTGTTATGTTAACATAGGTTATAACGTAACTCATAACGTAGGTTACGCGATTTAATATTTATTTACTAAAAATAAGTATATGTACTATATTTAAGAATTTTTATAAATAAAAAAAATAATTTTTAAAAATCTAAAAAAAATATCAAAACAATATATAACACATTTAGCAAATTTCGCAACAAAATTTAGCGAGCATCGAGAAACTGAGATGTTTCGATATCGCGCGGTTCCTAGTCAATTAAAGAGAGATTGACTGCGAGTTCCTCATCAATTGAAGAGTTCGTGCGATTCTTTGAATTTTTTTGGAGCGTTATGACGACAAGTTCCTCGTCAATTGAAAAAAAATTAAGGAGAGAAACTGGGTGCTTCGATACTCGCTGATGAGAGAGATATAATTGAAGAGGAGCTGCAGATAGAGGAGGAACCGCACGAGAGAGTCGTCGTCGCTGTCGATTGCAGAGAGGAATACTGGGGTGCTTCGCTCGCCGTCTCAAATTTAGGGTTTCATGTCGATTTGGTCTGGAGAGAGAAATTGCTTCGCTGTTTTATATTTAGCAACCTGCGTAAATAACGAGAGTTACGAACTTTACGTTATTTTCGTAACGTAACATTCATAACACTCTAAAAAAATGCTCGTTACTGGGAACTGGGTTTTTTGCGAGTATTATATAACGGCCGGGTGCCGTTACGTTCTGTAACGGGTTATAACGAGTTACATAACGAGTTTTTTAATACATTGTTTGAGCATAATGTGTAACATAAGCCAATAAGCGCAGTAATCAGAAAACTTTATAGGATCGTAGTTAATGGAGCAAAGAGGACTAGCGGGAGACCTAAACGAATTTGGATAGGACAATTAGAAGGATATGTTAATACTTCATGCCAGTGAAGAGATGAGCCTTGATAAAACTTCACGGAAGAAAAGGATTTATGTAGTCAACCTCAAAATTTGGGATAAAGCTTTGTTGTTGTTGTTGTTGTTGTTGTTAATGTTGTTGCAGTAGAATTATGTGAAGTGTGTGTAGGACAGAGAAAGACGCTTATAGAAGTACAATTTTTGTTTTTAACCCTAGACATGGTTTGCTATCATTTATATACCATATGAACATGTTTAATATATTGAGGGCACTTAAGAAACATACATCACAAATTTTTATTGAATTGGAGCTAAATCAGCTCCTTAAAAAAGGATCAACATTATTGCACATGCCATTAAAAATAAAGAGAAACAACTAGTTTCCTAATCAAGTTCTCAAGAATTTCCTAGCAGATTTCCCTGGGTATTGCCATGATTACCACAGGATGGACAAATTGATTTCTGTTGAATTACTCCGGACTGCCATGATCTCTAAGGTTTTTCCCTGGATGACTTATTGTCGAACTAACAACCTTAGGAGGAAGCAACAAGAATGGTTGAAGGGCTTTCATTCGACGTCTTGTACCCTTTCATTTGACGTCTTGTACACACAAGTGTTCCAGTGCTTTGTTAAAAGGAAAGATGCATCAAGAGAAAGTGTGTTGACTATAACAAGTTGAATCAAGTGTAAGAAATAAATAAGAGAATAAGAAATGTTGACCGAGGTATCATGTAGAACCATGCAAGCACCAAGCGGATGGATGTCGGTCGCTAATTTGAGAATGAAGCAGGTGAAAGAAGCTAAGACCAGGGTGAGTGCAACAGGATAAACATAAATCAAACTTATGTGGGGCTGACTCCAAGTTGATCAAATTAGACAAAAAAAAGCTGTGCTGCTAAGGAATAAATTTCGAACTCGAACTCTCCCTTGGTCATAGTCCTGAAGCTAGGAACTCGGCAAGAAGATGGTTGATATCAGGTTGACAGCCGATTATAAAACCTTATGAGACCTGATCCGGAAACTGTTGGCCCATAAGGTTACACTCTCCATTTGTTTAGAGTTTTGATGATGACAAACCAAATAGGAGCTATATGGTACTAATTAGTTTGTTAAGATAAGTTTCAGGTTTGTACTATATTTGGAGGCCATTGCTTAGCTATTGCAAGAAATTCTAGGTTCATAAAGCAAAGAAGGCTTTTTGCACATCAAGGAAGGAACATAGAAGAGAAGGCTCTAGCAAGGCATTGCATGGCTCAAGACTTCAAGATTGCTCAAGATAATTTATTAGATTTGTTTTTACTTTAGAGTTTTGTTAAAGAATAGTGAACAGGTTTGAAGCTCCATCACACACGTTTTTGCGCACATCTTATTTCCAAAAATATTTCCTATAATATGTACAAAAATAGTTTGTATACAATCTTCAGCCTACAGACTTCTTTTTATCCATTATATATATCTCTATTCAAAATTGTTTTGTTAAAAATAGATTTCTCCTCAAAATTCTGTTTTTGTTTTGGCTTTTGACCTGAGCCGGTCGACCGTCCGGGTCGGCCGACCCTGTGTCAGGTCAAGCCGGTCGACCGACCCAGTCGACCGAGGTTCTGGCAGCAGTGCGTATCCGTGTGCACGTTTCACGGTCGACTTGGCGGTCGACCGACTCCTGCCTGACTGCAAGACCATTGCTCTCTGTATTTTTCGGTCGACCGGACGGTCGACCGAGAGCCTGCAACGGCTCTTATTTTTGTACTTCGGTCGACCGACCGGTCGACCGGAATAGCCGTTTGAACAGTAACGGCTATAATTTTAAGGCTGATTTATTTTGTCTTTTTCTCTCTAATAAGGGTTTAAATGTCATTTGCTGATTCTAATACTTTCTAATTAGCCTTAAGTGAGTTTTATCTTCTAACCCTAGCCCTCTACTATAAATAGGGGTGTTTAGGGAGAGGTTCATTACAAGAAAATTTTGCAAAAGTTTCAAAAGTTTAAGGCATTCAAAAGAGCTTGGTTTCTTGGTTTTGTGCTGAAATTCTTTCTCATTTTCTGAAGTGTTTTCAAGAACTCTCTGATTTCTTTTTCTTTTCTCCTTACACACAAGAGCTACATTCCTACTCATTGTTCTCTAAGGACCTTTGTAAGGGAAGAGAATTTTGCAAGAGAGTTTGTGGTCTTTGACTACTAAGAGATTGCTTGTACTTGAGATTGTGGAGTTGGGTACTCCGGTGAATTTGTAACATCTTTGTGATAGTGGAAGTGGTTGGAATCCTTCAAGGAAGGCGGGGAAGTAGAGCTGGGTGCTCGAACCTCGATAACAATTCTCGGTGTTTGCGTTTGGTTTACTTGCACTTGATTCTTGCTTTACTTTCATTGCTCTTATTACTTACTCTCTATCTTCATTGCAAGATTCATTTGTTTTCATTCATCTTGTCAATCATAGTCCCATACAATAAAGTTGCATTGCGCACCTCTAACTCATTTCAAGAGGAATCAGGAGGAAGGAGTTCAGAACCCTTTACGGGGTATTCGGCTCTTAGTCTTGTTTTGGGCGATTGTTGCATCATATTTTTAAATTGTGCATTGATTAGCATTATCACCTATTCACCCCCCTCTAGGTGATTTTCAATTGGTATCAGAGCTTGGACTCTAGGTTTGGCTTAACATCCATAGAGAGATCCTTAAAACTTGCTAATCAACATTTGCATTCTTACATTCATTCACTAGTAAACATGGCCGATAACATCAAAACCCCTCCTAAATTTGATGGACTAAATTTCCCTATCTGGAAGGTTAGGATGACTATCTTTTTGCAATCATTAGGTAGCTTAGTTGCAAAATCTTTGATCAAACCCTATGTTGCACCTGATAGTGAAGAGAGCACATGGACCGACTTCACCTTTAGAGAATATGAGGCTAACTCCAAGGCCCAAAATTCCCTCTTAACCGCCTTGAATGAGGATGACCTTACACGGGTAATTCATTGCCAATCCGCCTATGAGATTTGGCAACATTTATTGGTCACACACGAGGGGACTTCACAAGTTAAGAGAGCTAAGATAGATCTCTTAAGGTTCCAATATGAATCCTTTAAAATGATTGATGAAGAATCTATTGATTGTATGATTACTAGATTTACTAAAATCACCAATGCTCTTTCTTCTTTAGGTGATGACATCTCCAATGATCAAAAGGTGCGAAAAGTGATTCGGGCACTTCCTACATCATGGGAGATCAAGGCCACCACCTTGAAAGAATTAAACGACAAGGATGAGATGGACCTCATTAATCTCATTGGGAACTTAAAGACCCATGAGATGGAAAAGAAAGCAAGAGAAGAGGCCGCTCCACTAAAGAAGAAATCCATAGCCTTCAAGTCTTCATCCACTCTTGAAGACGATGAAGAAGATGAAGAAGAAGATGAGGAGCTATCACTACTTGTTCGCAATGTGAAGAGAATGTACCAGAAGAACAAGCTCAACTTCCGAAGGAAATTTGAAGGCAAAGAGGAGAGAAGAATTATATGCTACAATTGCCGAAAACCCGGACATATCATGGCCGATTGCCGGAGTTCAAGAAGAAGATGACCTCCTCCTTCAAGCCAAAGAAACCGGAAGAAAAGAAAGCGTACAAGGCAACTTGGGATTCGGAAAGCGAGTCCGAGGAAGAGGCGGATATAGCGAACATGTGTTTCATGGCAAACACACCAAAGGTAACCTCTCAACCTCTTGATGAAGAAGATGATGAATTAAGTAAAGAAGTTCTTGTGCATGCTTTTGTTGAACTCTCCGAAACCTATGATAATAAAAAGATTGAATGCTCTAAATTGGAAAAGGAAGTTGCTTTTCTTAAAAATCAACTTGCTATTGTTTCTAGAGAAAAAGATGAAATTTCTTCAAATCTCATTTCTACCCAAAATGAATTTAGTGCTTACAAAGTTGCTTGTAAAGCAAAATTTCCTAAGATTGATGAAAAAGAAATTTCCTCTTAAAAAACTAAAATTGTTGATTTTGAAAAAGTGTTGAAGGATTGTGCTTTTAACACTAAGAAACTTGAAGATATGTTTTCAAAGAAGTACACCTCTCATGCTAAAGATTCACATGTTAAGATTCCTCATGCTCACACTACACATAACACTTCTCATGCTAAATCTTCTCATTCTCATGCTCACAAATCACACACTCACTATGCTTTTAAATATGATAGAGTGTATAGGTGCACATATTGTGGTAAGAATGGACATTTGGGTAAATTTTGTTATGACCAAGTAAATAGAACCAATAATCTTGTTTGGGTTAATGAAACTAACTCTTTAAGACCCAAGAAAATGTGGGTACCAAAATCAAGTCCTAAATTATTTGATGTAGGTACACACCAAGGCTCCAAGACGTAGGGAGCGGTGGTACCTTGATAGTGGTTGTTCAAGACACATGACATGGGACATCAATAACTTTACAACCCTATCAAGGTACGAGGAAGGTGGCACCGTCACCTTCGGGGATGACTCCAAAGGAACTATCATCGGTATAGGTAACATTCAAATTGGTGCATCTCCTATTATAGAAAATGTAGCTCTTGTTGATGGTTTGAAGCATAATTTGCTTAGCATTAGTCAATTTTGTGACCGTGGACTTAAGGTTGTTTTTGATGATTCTTCTTGCAAAATCTTTGATGTTAAAACCAATGATTGTATTCTCATCGGTTTTCGTGATGATAATGTTTATATCATTGACATGCTTAATGTGGAATGTTCTACTAAATGCTTAAATGCTTTTGATGAAAATTCTTGGCTTTGGCATAGAAGATTAGGACATGCATCTTTTGACCATCTTTCTAGGATTAATTCTAAGGAATTGGTGAAGGGTATACCTTGCTTGAAGTTTGAGAAAGACCGCATTTGTGGTGCGTGCCAACTTGGGTAAATTTGATGCTAAGGCTTATGAAGCAATCTTTGTTGGATATTCTACAACTAGTAAAGCTTATAGAGTATTCAATAGATCTTCACTTACCATTGAAGAATCCATGCATGTTAAATTTGAAGAATCTAATGTGTTTGTTGAGAATGTTGTAGAGATTGAACCATTAGGTGATAACATGGAGAGACTATCCTTGAAGGACTCACTCGCTCAAGAAGAAAAGCTAGAATCAATTGGTGATGTTCAAGAGGATAAAGAGGAAAGCTCTCTACCGCTTCCTAAAGCTTGGAGATACGCTACAAATTATCCCAAGGAGCTCATCTTAGGTGATGCATCTAAAGGGGTAACAACTCGCTCCAAACTCCATGACCTATGTGGTAACTTTGCTTTCATTTCTCATTTTGAACCCAAAAGCATCCTCGAAGCCGAGACGGACTCATATTGGTTGCTAGCCATGCAAGAGGAACTCAATCAATTTGAGCGCAACCAAGTTTGGCACCTTGTTCCTAGGCCCCGCGATAGACCAATAATTGGTACTAAGTGGATCTTTAGGAATAAGATGGATGAGTCGGGAAATGTGATTAGGAATAAAGCTAGATTAGTGGCCCAAGGTTACACTCAAGTTGAGGGAATTGACTTTGAGGAGACCTTTGCACCCGTAGCACGGCTTGAAGCCATACGGATGACACTAGCTTTTGCATCTTTCAAAAATTTTAAACTTTTTCAAATGGATGTGAAAAGTGCATTTTTGAATGGTTTTATAAATGAAGAAGTTTATGTTGACAACCTCCCGGTTTTATTGATCATGTTCATCCTAATTTTGTTTTTAAACTTGATAAAGCTTTGTATGGATTGAAACAAGCTCCAAGAGCTTAGTATGAAAGGCTTTCTAGTTTTCTCATTTCAAATGATTTTGTTAAAGGCCTAGTAGACACAACTCTATTCACTAAGCATGTTGATAATGACTTTTTAATTGTGCAAATTTATGTTGATGATATAATTTTTGGTTCTACTAATGAGTTTTTATGTAAGGAATTTGAAAAGGTTATGCAATGTGAATTTGAAATGTCTTCAATGGGTGAGCTTAATTTCTTTCTTGGACTCCAAATCAAGCAATTGCTAGATGGGAACTTCATATGCCAAGCCAAATATGCAAAGGAACTCGTAAAGAAGTTTGGACTTGAAGACTCTAAAGTTTGCAACACTCCCATGGCAACTACAACCAAGCTTGATAAGGATGACCAAGGTAAAAATGTTGATATTAAATTGTATAGAAGCATGATAGGTAGTCTTTTGTATTTGACGGCAAGTAGGCCGGACATAATGTTTAGTGTGTGTCTTTGTGCTAGATTTCAATCGTGCCCCAAAGAGTCCCATCTTATTGCGGTAAAACGCATTATTCGTTATATTAAGGGCACAGTTGGAATGGGTCTATGGTATCCGAAACCGGAGATTTCTCAATGACGAGTTATTCGGATGCCGACTATGAGGGTTGTAGAGTAGATAGAAAGAGTACTAGTGGGACATGTCAATTTCTTGGTAATTGTCTTGTTTCATGGTCCTCTAGGAAACAAATTTCGTAGCTCTCTCAACCGCCGAGGCGGAGTATGTTGCCGCGGGGGCTTGTTGTGCACAAGTCCTTTGGATGAAACATACTCTCCTTGATTATGATTTGCATTATAACCATATAAAAATATTTTGTGATAATACTAGTACTATACATATGACAAAGAATGCAAATCAACATAGTAAGACCAAGCACATTGAGATTAGATATCACTTTCTTAGAGATCATTTTGAGAAAGAAGATATATATATTGATTATGTTTCTACGGATTTGCAACTAGCCGATATTTTCACTAAACCACTTGATTTTGCTAGATTTTCTTTCATTTGTGGTGAACTTAATGTTTGTGTTATTGAATAAAAATGTTTTCATAACCCTTTTTGATGTATGACAAAAAGGGGGAGAATGAGTTTTATGATAGAATTCTGAGTTCATATGGTTTTGGTTCCATGTGAGTTTATACATGTTTAATTAGTTTTCATGATTTCTTGTTTTTGAGTTTAAGTGTTTTGCAAGCATATTTTGATTTTTAATCATATGGTTTTTGGTTTGATGGTTTTTGCTTGCACCTTACATTGTTTTTATGATAGCATAATTTGAGGGGGAGCTTACTCCTCCTCTATAGTTTTGCTTATAGCCTATTTGTTTTGTCATCATCAAAAGGGGGAGATTGTTAACCCATAAGGTTACACTCTCCATTTGTTTAGAGTTTTGATGATGACAAACCAAATAGGAGCTATATGGTACTAATTAGTTTGTTAAGATAAGTTTCAGGTTTGTACCATATTTGGAGGCCATTGTTTAGCTATTGCAAGAAATTCTAGGTTCATAAAGCAAAGAAGGCTTTTTGCACATCAAGGAAGGAACATAAAAGAGAAGGCTCTAGCAAGGCATTGCATGGCTCAAGACTTCAAGATTGCTCAAGATAATTTATTAGATTTGTTTTTAGTTTAGAGTTTTGTTAAAGAATAGTGAATAGGTTTGAAGCTCTATCACACACGTTTTTGCGCACATCTTGTTTCCAAAAATATTTCCTATAATATGTACAAAAATAATTTGTATACAATCTTCAGCCTACAGACTCCTTTTTATCCATTATATATATCTCTATTCAAAATTGTTTTGTTAAAAATAGATTTCTCCTCAAAATTCTGTTTTTGTTTTGGCTTTTGACCTGAGCCGGTCGACCGTCCGGGTCGGCCGACCCTGTGTCAGGTCAAGCCGGTCGACCGACCCAGTCGACCGAGGTTCTGGCAGCAGTGCGTATCCGTGTGAACGTTTCACGGTCGACTTGGCGGTCGACCGACTCCTGCCTGACTGCAAGACCATTGCTCTCTGTATTTTTTGGTCGACCGGACGGTCGACCGAGAGCCTGCAACGGCTCTTATTTTTGTACTTCGGTCGACCGACCGGTCGACCGGAATAGCCGTTTGAACAGTAACGGCTATAATTTTAAGACTGATTTATTTTGTCTTTTTCTCTCTAATAAGGTTTAAATGTCATTTGCTGATCCTAATACTTTCTAATTAGCCTTAGTGAGTTTTATCTTCTAACCCTAGCCCTCTACTATAAATAGGGGTGTTTAGGGAGAGGTTCATTACAAGAAAATTTTGCAAAGTTTCAAAAGTTTAAGGCATTCAAAGAGCTTGGTTTCTTGATTTTGTGCTGAAATTCTTTCTCATTTTCTGAAGTGTTTTCAAGAACTCTCTGATTTCTTTTTCTTTTCTCCTTACACACAAGAGCTACATTCCTACTCATTGTTCTCTAAGGACCTTTGTAAGGGAAGAGAATTTTGCAAGAGAGAGTTTGTGATCTTTTGACTACTAAGAGATTGCTTGTACTTGAGATTGTGGAGTTGGGTACTCCGTGAATTTGTAACATCTTTGTGATAGTGGAAGTGGTTGGAATCCTTCAGGGAAGGCGGGGAAGTAGAGCTGGGTGCTCGAACCTCGATAACAATTCTCGGTGTTTGCGTTTGGTTTACTTGCACTTGATTCTTACTTTACTTTCATTGCTCTTATTACTTACTCTCTATCTTCATTGCAAGATTCATTTGTTTTCATTCATCTTGTCAATCATAGTCCCATACAACAAGGTTGCATTGCGCACCTCTAACTCATTTCAAGAGGAATCAGGAGGAAGGAGTTCAGAACCCTTTACGGGGTATTCGGCTCTTAGTCTTGTTTTGGGCGATTGTTGCATCATATTTTTAAATTGTGCATTGATTAGCATTATCACCTATTCACCCCCCTCTAGGTGATTTTCAGAAACAAGTGTTCCATAAGCAACCACACAGTTGTTGAGAAAATGCTTTGATGACATGGTTCACAGTCGCGGTCTCGGCCGCCGACTCGGCAGGCATTGAGACGGATCGGTCTTGGCAACTCGGATCGGTCTCGGGTGATACGCGCAAAACGTTACATAGAAAGCTCAAAAAATTCTGAAAAAATCACGACAAATCTTAAAAAAATATAGACATCCACATTCATATATCACACGTCCAAAACATGTCACCTAGCACGCTAAACATAAAGCGAAAGTATAAATACACGTGTCGTCGGTAGAAGCATATCAAAATACATGCACAATATAGTAAATTGCACAAACTACATTCATAAATACATGCTAATGTAGTTATTTCCATATTGAATTGCGATTTTGCACAAAATCATCATCATAATCATCTCTGCGGTAAGTAGATAAACCAATACTAGTGCTCACATATCTCTCAAGTTGTGGTCTGTAGTCATGGACATATGTCACACCATAATGTTGGCCTGATGTCAAACTCAACATTTACATATGACTTTCAAGACTATAAGCTCCTCCATCAGCATTATTGTTGCCCTCATTATTGTCATCATCATCACCGCCGCCATCACCACCATCATTGTCATCATTATCATCACCATCTTCACTACTATAACTGGATAAAACCCTCACATCTTTACCACCACCACCATCATCTGCTTCTCTTATACCTCAGGGGGGGATCGGAAACAGGGAGAGAGATGAAAGGGGAGGGGAAAGAGGCAGAGAGAGCGGAAGATGGAAAGGGAGAGAAAGAGCACAGGTGAGAGAGGGAGGGGGAGAGAGAAGCAAAGGGAGGGGAAAGGAAAGGGACAGAGAGATATAGGAGATGGAGGGGAGAGAGGGAGAGAGAGCGGCTGAGAGAGGGAGGGGGCGAGAGAGAAACAGAGGGAAGGAGAGGGAAAGAGACAGAGAGAGGGAGGAACATCATCTGGAGCTGGGGAGGAGCGCCAACAGTGATCGGGCGGCGGCGGAGTCCAGATCTGAGCAGCGACGATCGGGCAGCGGCGGCGATCTCCAGATCTGAGCGAGAGGTAAGTTTCTTTTTCTCTTTTCCTTTTTTTCTTTATACCCGTTCGTCACGAGTGAATACACGTTTCGAGCCGACTCGGCCGAGTCGCCCGAGTCAACTCCGATTCTCGGCCGAGTCGGTCTCCTCTGAGTTGAGTCGACCGACTCGTGACTCAGACTCGTCTCGGAGCGGGCCGAGACAGATATGACTCGGCCGATTCGTCTCCGACTCGGCTAAGTCTTTGAACCATGTTTGATGATGATGAAATAGTTAACAGAATAAAACTACATATAACAAGATTTCAGTAATAAAGGAAAACAGATATGAAAGATGACAGTTCATTCATATATTGAAGATTTGTGAAATAGCATTTGAAATTACTTTTTCCTCCTGAACTATTGGAATCCATAACACATTTTATTTGCATGTTTTTTAGATCCAAGCACCAAAATAAAGTGTCTGAATAAAGTCTGTTAGATGCGCGCGCGCGCACACACACACACTATATATAGCCCAAACCATATGTTTAATCGAGCTGTTATCCAACTCTTTGGGAATATGTTCTATTTGACTTTTCGCTTTCATTGTGCCTGAAAGGCCTTAGATTTTTGTTGCAATGCCCTACAGCAAATCCCAACTCCTCCAACCCCCCTCTTGTAGAACTTTCCGTAGAGTTTTAAATTGGACTGCCTGATGAGGAACGAACTCTAGGAAATCTCGACCTAGAGTTTATCTCCCAAGATAGGGTTTGAAAATCTCTCCTTTTGGCATCTCACCCGAGCACAAAGGCTACACAAAGTGCTCAAAAAGCAATTTTCTTGATCAATCATTAACTAAATAATTCAACAGTCTTGGCCTTATATAGGCTTACATCCAAGGAAATTTTCCACCACAACCAATATGAGATTAAAAAGAAAACTAAAATAGGCTAAATAAATCAACTACTAAACCAACTAAATAAACTAAGTAAATCCACTTGATGTCCTCATCATTCCCCCGGAGTTGGGGAAAACTCGACCCTGTCGAGTGCAGATCTCGGCTCTCAATCGAGCCATGAAGGTGGTCGAGAAATCTACATTGATGCATCATGCCTGGGCTATGTAGCAAAAACATTTCTATCATAGCATTGTGTCGTACTCGACACACGTGTGTATTTTTAATAATTTGGCACGTTTCCATGTGTCGTGTACATTTTAATGTTGTCGTGTCCATGCAACATATTGTTTGAGTTATGGTAGAGGTGGAACTGACTTTCGTGACAGATTTACTATAAAGGATGGCAGCTCGAGCAATTCACAGGTAGTAGACAGAGGTGCATCCTCCCGGATGAGAACCGAATCAACTGTACTTCGCACCATAAATAGCCTGATCTCTTGTGATCTTGCCTCATGTAGGAAGATATGTAAAGGATCGTCCAAGTCAGACGATCTCAGGCCCTGTTTTAAATATCGGACGAGATGGCCAGAGATATCGGCCGATATCTCCTTTTTTTGTCTGCTGACGATACGATATGGAGAAATCATTCGTCATATTGTTAGCAGCAAAAAAGTCTGAAATATCGACCGATAAATAACCCGACATCAAGTGATAAATCGCCCGATATGAAATAACTTATTTATTACACGACTGTGTGCAAATGTACAATATTTTTTTACTGTCTTTGCATGTATATTACATTATTTTTATTAGGTAGATGATATCTATGACACCATAACAATTTTTGGTTATCAATATTTCATTATATATATAGTATCTGATATGAACGCCCGATATGCGCGCGTATCCCCGATATCTCCCCCGATATCTGATATCTGATATTAAAAACCCCCATCCGATATGATCCCGATATCCAATATTTAGAACCTTGATCTCATGTTCATTGGAACCATTACACTAGCTCCACAGCAAGCTCCGCTGGGAGATCTGCTGAAGTTTCTACAAAAGGCTCTTCTATCTCTGACTCTAGTTCGGGCTCATCAACAACTATTGGCTCTGGCTTAACTGCAATATCTAGTTCTGATCGGGCTCCAACTCAACAACTTTTGATCCTGGCTCGTCAAGAACATCAGGCTCGACAATGACTGAAAGCTCTGGATTTGTGTTCATCCAGTGTTCTAAATGGCGGCCACAACGGCTACATCGGCCGGGAAAATTTATCGGGAATGAGGATATTTCGGGGATATATCAGGGATATTTTCAAAAATTGAATATCAGAATCGACATTTCTTCTTATCTTAAATCGCATCTCAATAAGACAATATATGCATAAATTATATAAATCTACATAAAACATCATACTTATATGTTTAAGATATACTTAACTCGATAACTTGCATTAAACCTTGAATCCATAATCACTATCCAAGTGTAGAATCTTTAAAAATGTCACATTGCCCATCACTCGAATTACCCAAATACCTAACCTAGAAATTGGGTGTAAAACGCTATATCGGGTCCGAAATCGCCAAAATTGCGGCCGATATATCGGGTCCACACCTATTTATCAGCGATTTTAGATGAAAAACGCTATATCGGTTTAGATGCACCAAATCATTACGGCTAGATGCCGTAAACGCAATATCGGCGGGGACATTTAGAACACTGTGTTCATCTTTGCGCTTGGCTTGCTACGAGCCTCTCTAAGGTCACCCGAAGCTTAATGCAGATATCAGTGATTGATCAACTCTCGAACTCGGGCTCTTACCCAACATTGGGCTTTCCGCAATCTACCTCAGATGCATAAAAAGTGTGAAACATACAGACTACAAAGATGATCTTGTAAGATAAACTAATACTGATCGTCAATATGACTGTCTTTTCACCAACAATAAGCTTTTCCAACCAATTTCATTTAGGCATAATGGTACTTCTGCTCAGATGTCAGAATAAACTAACTGAAGAAAGCTTCAAGATTGCTCTCACACTCCTCACACCCAATATGATTATCAGAATCCCGAAAAAATGGGAGAGCCGCATACATATCTTGTTCCACTGCCTTGTCATCCGCATCAGTATTTAAGTATCTACCATAAAAGTAAAAGCCCATGGAGAAAATTCAATGTATAAAGATTAGAAGTTACCTAAGAATCTCAACGGCTCGAACTGGGCTCAAATTGGACTAGAAACGAGGTCTGAAACGCTGATCTTTTGCTGCAAGGACAGTCCGGCACCAAATACGAGCTCGTGGAGGTTGAATCTGCTGGTTAAGTGCTACGAATTCTCTTCAGTTGCTCCAGAGCTCAGTCACAAACCCAATGCTTCGAATAGAACTCAAAAAGACTCCGAAAGGGCGAGAAATGGGCTATGAACTGAGACTGTGCAGACTGCAAGAATAGTAATAAGCTCAGCGAGTCGCGGACATCAGTGCGGCTCCGGGTCGGCTCGATCTGAGCCGACGGCTCTGGGGTCGGCTCAATCAAAGTCGATGGCTCCAGGTCGGCTCAAGCCGTGGCTCCGGGTCGGCTCGAGTCCGGGTCTGCTCAAGCCCGATAGAGCCGATGATGTCAACGGTGGAATCGTTGACATCGGCAAATTAGTCTGAACAGTTTTTTTTCTGTTTTCTATTTTTCTTTTCTTTTTTTTTTTTTTCAAAAACTAAACTTGAAGAAAAACTAAACTAGAAGAAGAAGATGGAGCAGATCTAGGGTTTTTGTGGAACTAGGGAAATTTTTATGGATGGAAAAGTATTTTGTGGATTGTGGAACTCGGGGAATTTTGTGGCCGGGAAAAGTATTTTATGGAAGCTAGGGTTTTGTGGAAGGAGAGGAAAAGAGCAGGATTTTAGCTCTGATACCAAGATGATGGGGAACAAACTCTAGGAAATCTCAACGTAGAGTTTATCTCCCAAGATAGGTTTTGGAATCTCTCCTTTGGGTATCTCACTGAAGCACACATGCTACATAAAGTGCTCAAACAACAATTTTCTTAATCAATCATTAACTAAATAAGTCAATAGCAGTCTTGCCTTATATAGGATTATATCCTAGGTGATTTTTCACCACAACCAATGTGGGACTAAAAAGAAAACTAAATTAAGCTAAAATAAATCAACTACTAAACCAACTAAATAAACTAAGTAAATCCACTTGATGTCCTCATCATTGCCGCTGCTTTGATGCCCAAGCTTAATCTACACAATGAATAAGACATGTTTTTCCTACTTATCAACTATGCCTTCTTGGATTTATTGAAAGTCAGGCGAAGTCAGTAGCCAACACTATTATTTTAATGAGAAAAGGCAAAATGAAGATGGTAGTGGTGACTGATGAGGACAATCCAAAGCGATCTGCTTTGATGTTGCTCAGTATATGGGTAGAATATCTTTGAAATATTTAATTTTATAAATCTAGGTTTAAAAATTGTAATAAAAAAATAAATCTATGAGATCCAATGGGGATGAAGGTCAACACAGTAGCATGTTAATTGTCCAGAATGAATCATTAAAATGAATTGGATCAGTTAAAGAAAGTAATTTCACAAAGCTTCCCATCACTACTCATGTTTCACTCACAAGAGTAAATGAATTGTGCTTACACCATCCATTTTCCGATCATCCTTAAATCCACATATATACAAATAAAAGTATAAAAAAAATTAAATTTCTAAATTAAAAAAATAAGGATAAATATATAATGACCACTTCTAAAAAAAGAACCAATGGCGAGCAAGAAATTACATCTATACAAATTAAACTAACTGCCTTGAATATTTGATGGAATTGTAACTATTGAACTTCAATACTGCAGTGATCACTAAAGAAAATAAAAGGATTGGAACTGAAAAATAATAGCATAATACCTCCTCGTCCTTAGTTCTAAGGTAATTCTTCAGAAGATCCTTCCATCTGCCAATTTCCTTAGTAGTATTTGAACATAGCTCCTCTAGAAGTAAGAAATAATTTCATAATGATTATTTACAGTCAAAATAAAATTCAACAGAAATCAGAATAATATCTACAACCAATACTCAGAATCTCTTTTAATGCTAGGCACATATATAAATGAATAGATCAATAAGATAGCAATCCATTTATGCACAATAAAATAATTTTAGTAAAAGTCTCATACAATATGTTTACATCATATTTCACCTCTGGTCATTTTCATTGGTGAAAGTACCACTAAGATGATAGTAGCCTCCATCAAAGTCCTTGCTCATTGCTCCGAACATTAAAAATAGTATTAGCCAACACTATCCAGAAGTGCACCAAACTTGGTGCCGTGTAAAGCCAAGTGCTGTTTTACATAATGGTGTAATGGGGGTCTCCCTAGAATCCTACTTTGGTGGAAAAGTGGGTTCATCTGGCAAGGAAGCAAGACGAGGAGAGTATGCCATGATCCCAAAAGTATATAGCCCACATTGGATATGCATTAGTAAGTGTTTGGTAAAAACTATAATTCTAATGAACTCAAGAATTAATTGTAGCTATCAGTTTGCCGTGAGAAACAGTGAAAAAATGAGTAGTTATGTACTAGGAAAGGAGTTGTACATGGATGGGTTGACACCCTTATGTGCCTTACATATCCACTGATGCAAGGGTATGAATATTTCCAAACAACTTTATCTCCCACTGGCCAGTCAATTTATCAAAAAAATGACTAGGAATGACAAATGTATATTTTATATCTGTACTAATTTTGAGCACGTACCATGCACGTGAAAAATGACAGTTATCTTGATAGTTTTGTGGAATCATTAAAAAACTAAGATATGAATTTATGATGGACTTTAGAAATTCACATTAGATAAAGAGTTCAATTTGACAGATTTCTTAAGCTTTATTTTCATGTATTTTTATTTTTATGTGATAAGATTTGATAAAACTCAATAGAAACTTTAAAATATATTCAATGCGAACTTGTTAATAAAAATAAATTGAGCATTACGATTTTTCTAAATTTTAAACAATTTATTACAATTTATTTAACAACAATATTTTATCATATTAATCATTAACAAATTATAGTTCTATTTACTTTCTTGTGCTCAAAATTAAATGAATCTCTAATTAGAAATTAGTCACAATTTGATTGGGATTCTCATAATAAAAATCGATTGTATCAACTTAGATCACAATGAATTCAAAAAAAACCCAACATATTAGAATAATTTAACCAGGATTTCAATAAAGAAAATCCATGACATTAGAATCTAAATTTAATAAATACTTTTAAAAAACAATAATATAGATGACAGAATTTAACTTCCTAATTAATTATAATTTGAAATTGGAGTTTTTTTATTTTTTGAATAATTTAAATTCATATTTAAAACCTAAGCATATATTTAAATCAAACTTTTCTTTTACTAACCCGAGGTACATTTATCAAAATTTTATTTAAATCTTGAGAAATACAGCCATGCCTTCTCATATTTAGTACTTTCCTAGAAATAATTGGATAGCTACTTTGAAATTAGACTGACAAATTTAATTAATTATTGATCCACACCAAATCGGAATTTCAGTTTGGCTACCACGAAATTATAATATCAACTTAATTAGCATCTATCCTATTAAATTAGAATCTTAACTTAATAAAGATTCCAAAAGATGAAACTCTACCTGATTAATTATATTTCGATAATTGGACACTTGACAATTTTTTAACTGTTAAATAATTTATAATTCATACTAAATTTATTTGTTGTAAACATATATTAAAATTATCTACTTCTTATTTAAACCTTCAGAAATATAATTAAACTTTTCATATTTAATTTATTGACCAACTATATTCTATTTACCCTCTTACTCTCTACTAAAAATTAGTCTCAGTATAACTAGGATTTTCAACTGAATCTCTAACTAAAAATTAGAGTCTCAATTTAATTAGAATTCCCTTGAGAAAAATTAGATTTGTATCAAAGTAGAATTCCAGTTTAAATAAAAAACCCATCAAATCAGAACATGGTTCACAGTCGCGGTCTCGGCCGCCGACTCGGCGGGCACTGAGACGGATCGGTCTCGGCGACTCGGATCGGTATCGGGCGATACGCGCAAAACGCTACAGAGAAAGCTCAAAAAATTCTGAAAAAATCACGACAAATCTTTAAAAAATGTAGACATCCACATTCATGTATCATATGTCCAAAATATATCACCTAGCATACTAAACATAAAGCGAAAGTATAAATACACGCTTCACGGTAGAAGCATATCAAAATACATGCACAATATAGTAAATTACACAAACTGCATTCATAAATACATGCTAATGTAGTTATTTCCACATGAATTGCGATGAGATACAAAATCATCATCATAATGCCGAGTCGACCGAGTTAACTCCGATTCTCAGCCGAGTCGGCCTCCTCTGAGTTGAGTCGACCGACTCGTGACTCGGACTCGTCTCGGAGCGGGCCGAGACGGATACGACTCGGCCGACTCGTCTCCGACTCGGCCGAGTCTTTCAACCATGAATCAGAATATCAACTAATTATGATTATTAGTAGATAAAGCCTATCAAATTAATAATACTTTCAAAAAGGAACAATATAGGGGCTGCTTTGATGCCCGGAAGTAGGTGGAAGTGAGAAAGTGAGAAGTAGGATTCTTTTCCTTTTGGAAAATGAGAATTTGTGTTTCTTTTTGGTGTTTGGATGGTAATTGGGAAGTGTAATTGAAAAAGTGTAATGTCTTTTCTGGTGTCTGGTTGGTAATGTGGAAGTGAAAGTGGAAAGGTTGACCCCAAAGTTAACCGTAAAATAATATTAAAATAAAAATTAATTATGAAAAAGAAAATTTGGACTGTAATTAGAATCCAATAAGATTTACATGACCACAAAATTAACTGTTTTGAGTACAACTTATTACAATACATGACCATAAAATTAACCGTAGCATCTTGAAAGTAAGGAAATGGTTGAGTAAAAGAGAAAAGAGAGAAGGAAAAAGGATTTTTCAATTTTTTTGCGGTGTTTGATGGACAGCGGAAGTGGGAATGACACTTCCCACTTCCTTACTTCCGCACACTTCTTTGAATCCAAGAGCCCCATAGATGATCATGCTAATCAATTGCAATTTGGTAAGATACTTAAAAAATAATTTTATATAACTTATAACTCATAATATCTATTTTTAAGCATATTCAATATAAATCTATAAATAACAAAATCTTTATTTAGAACTAAACTTTCAATTTAATCAAAGATAAATCTATATCAAACAAAATTTCAGTCTAAATAAAAGGCAATCCATTAAATTAGCCTATCAACTTAATTAGGATTCTAATAAAGATGCTATCAAGTTAGAATATCAATTTAATAAGAATTTCAAAAAATAACATAAAGTTAATAAACTAAAAAATAGCTAATTACCAAAATACCTTAATAGGAACAGGAGAGGGAGAGGGGAACATGGCTCTAAACTATGTACATTTAAAAGTATTTATAGATTTCTATGTAGTAAGTCCTAGGTTAATCCCGCTGACTGATCTGCCCAAAACCTGACAGACAGAAAATTCTAGTTCAGGTACAAAATGTGCCAAAAACACACCCACTCAGACACGTGGACACCCTCATTTACAAGTAGCCAAATACCTTATGAAATCCCAACCACCACAAACACGTGTTGCACTCTCTATGTTTTTGTGCAAGTAATTACACTATATACATGCATGCATACATGCATAGATTCAGCAGTTACCAGTCTTTAAACATATAGCTAATTGTCAAAACCTAGACATTTGATATCGATGCACCATTCTTACGATGGCTCTCGCTCATATTTATGCGCACACATCCATGTAGCTACCTGTATCTGTGTAAACTTACATACATATAGCTGGCACTAACATCTAAACATTTGATATCCATGCATTTTATCATGGTAACACCGTACATACAGAACATGTGGACCTGACAAGAAAGGTCAACCAAGAAAGAACTTACTTGCAGATGAACGAGGAGAATCATAAGCTGATTTTATGATAGAATAAAACAATGCCCCAGCGCAATCTGCATGAGACATGTTGTACGACAACCTGAATAAATTTAGAAATACATAATTGTCAACTATTACAGTTACTTAAGAAAATTAAATATTAGAAAAGTACATAGGCATTTCAAGGCAGTTTGATAATAAACCCATGTTTACTTAAGTCTAATTCAGAAAGTAATACAAGACAGGAGAAACACTGTGGCAAATTCAATCAAAGAGCTAATCCATTTCCACTTTCATATCAAATTGCATTTAACATTCCTCTATTGCAGAAAATAAATGAAGTATAAGCATATAGATGCCAACCTTCAGAATGCAATCATTCTTCCATGGAAAAGAAAATGCTCTTACAATCAAAAGACGATCACGCATAATATGTTACCATATACAGATTTTGATTTGGAGTATGAACAAATAAGTGTAGGAGAGAAGATAATTAGAAAACAATCAGCCATTACAAATATAGATGAGTACCGAAATGATCTAGTTGTCTATTGTGAGCATCCATATATTTGCTAAAGAAAAAAGATTTCATAAGGGATTTCCATTAGGACATCTCCTGTGACAGAGAGAATGAAAAAAGGGTGTGCTTTCGCTTGAGATGACCACCCAAGTCTCAAGAAAAACAACCTCCTAATGAGCTGCTATCCAAGTGATCAGTCATTACCACATCTTAAATGCAATAGCACTTGCTTTTAAGCATTTAGCCAATTTAATCCAGACATTTATATTCATTAAAAGAAAGCACTAAATTAGTCAATGTCATAACCCACCAAATAAAACACTACAGTTCTTTGAACAGTTCATCAATGCCCCAGCTTCCAGTCATCTTCCGGAAACCAAAACTTCCCAGCACAAACAATAACAAAGTCATAATAACCCACATTTCGTGCAAAAGTCCACGAAATGGTGAGAGGAAATAATATCCCCTTGCAGACTTCTGTGACAATCACCATTTTGTTAACAGAACTATGAGACATGGAGAAAAGTGTCTATCGCCCTGAGCTATGACTTGCAAGGCAACACGATCACCTAAATGAAGTATGGCATCAAGTTTCTAGCCTAATTTGACTGATTCAAATGGTCTCATTCTATTATTCCCCTTTTACAGGCTGACCGAATATAGAAGGGGAATTCACTGCCTGCTGCATGACAGCTTGGGCTGCACTTGCAACGGATAAGAAACTAAGGATGATGAGAGAGAAAATAGAAAGAAAAAGGAATGACAAGAAGAGCTGAAGGTGGAGGGGGAAACCTGGAAAAAACCTAAGAAAAAGAGAATGGAAAGGAAAGTCAGCAAGACAGCTGACCAGATTGCACGATGTGGCTGACAGGCGATCATATGGTGGATGGAAAAACTCACGTGTTCCCAGCTTTGAAGTTTGAAATGACAGACCAGAGAGTGGATTTCAGTGTTGACAGAATGAATATTATCGGCTTAATGAGTATGGCCTAATAGGTTAACAACTTCAATTTCTTACCTGCAACCCAGACCTACAATCCATTTCAGAGCAGAGGCCACACACCTCAAACATCTTGAGCCCTTCAACGAGGTGCAACAAGTCATGCACCCTGGTGAAGTGCGCCTCCTGGATGAGGCAAGGTGATTTGCTGCCATACTGCACCATGTCATGCATCAGACAATGTGCCTTATTCGCCTCAGACTAAACTACAACAGTACAAAGTACCATTCAACACCCTGCCCTTTCTACTTAAAAGTCTCCTTGTATGATCAAATTTTCAATAGTAAACATGAGGCAAAAGGGAAATAATGATTGATATAACTGTTTTCTGCTAGTACAAAAGTTTCTTTTTCCTTCTTTCCTTCTTTTTCCTTCTTTGTTTTTATCTTTCTCCATGACATTATCACCTTACGTGACTATACAAAGGTTTGGGAACTTGGTTTTAGTTCCGGTTTTCGTCTATTTTAAACATAGCAGTTTCAACTAGTTTCAATAGTTCCCTAAGTTCTGATTGTAGTTCAATTTTGGATTATACATTGTTGATTCAATTTTCCATATATACGTGTGTGTTTATATATGTATACATATATTTTGTAGTGTGTAGATAGCTTAAAAACTATTGAGAAATCAAAGATAATATGTCCAATCTAATTTTTATGACGAAATTAAATGAGAAGCTGTAAATTTACAGGTCAAGTGGATTTAAATGGGTTTCAGGTTTGAATACCTAAATCCATTTAACTGAAAACTGAACTATTATTCAATCTTAAGTTAATTGGGTTTGGATTTTGAATGCAAAACCCACTTGAATATTAGTGGACTATAGGGGTGTCAACCAAGTCGGGTTTCACCCAGACTCGACCCAACCCAAAAATCAGGATTTGGGTCTATCGTTTTCAAAACCCAAATGGGTTTGGGTTGAAAAGTTTTAGAGTTTTTATGGGTCGGGTTTCGGTATCGCACTCCATCCGCCAAACCCAACCCCTACTCACCATTCATATATATGATCTTGAGAATAGAAAAACTTTAGGTTTTCATCTTCATTCATGCTAATTTCATTGGATATTGACTCTATTTCATTTGATTTCATTTCTCACTATGATTTTTGCTGACCTTTTTGGAAAATTTTAATAAAGTACAGTTGTTAGACTTAAAGAATTTAAAAAATTAGATTTAACTCTTGACTTTGTATTTGCATGTTTCAATATGGTTACAATCTATTTTGGATTATAATTAATCTTCTAACTTTTATTATGACTAGTGTTGTGATAATGGTGTTCTCTTTTTTTTGTAATTTTGCCGGTGAATATCTTATCTGTACCAATTTAGTAATTAGTGAATGTGATGGCAATTGCTACCGCTTGCCTTCTCTAATGCTTGATTTTTGAAGTTTAAGAAGAAATCAATTTATTAATTTATATTACACTGTTTTCTTATGTATGTAGTGTTTGCCTTGCTTGAGTTTTGTTCTCTTTCACATTTTTTTTTATATTTTCTTGTGTGAGATTTTGCAAACTCTAATGAAGTTGATTCCAAGATTATGAATCTCTCAAATGGTGGTGCTTTTTTTTTTCCTGTACTTTGGTTTTGAACAAAAATGCACCAGATGTTATATTTGTATTATCATTAAGATATTTGTAATGACATAAATTCACCAAACAATTATATAATATAAAATTTTTAATAGTTTTATTGCGTGATGATGACTAAACAATGAGAAGACTATTATGATCAACACAAACAACCTGAATCATGAGAAACGACCCGCCCATACCAGAAATCTCGGCCCAACCCGAGCAAACCCGAAATACCCACGGGTATGGTTTGGGTAGAATGCTTTACTACCCATTCGGGTTTTGGGTGGGTCAAGAGTGGGTTTCAAAATTCAGATCTGGCTATATAATTGCCTTGCACTTGCTCAATCTGACCCATTGACACCCCTAGAGTATACTATAAGTCTATAACCTAGCCTACTAACTGCAAAGAGTCCAAGACCTACTTTGACGCAGCCTCTCATTTGCTGCCAAGCAAAATCAGATTAATATGCTTGGATCCGAAGCGTGCCCGCAAGCGACAGACTGAGCAACAAGTGAGGTTTAGAGGAGAGCTACAAGTGTGTTTTTCCGTGTCCCCCCCCCCCCCACCCCCCCCCCCCCCCAACAAAACCAAAAAAAAAAAACCTCCACACACACACGCCAACCCACCCACTCAGTTGTATAGCTTTAGCTTTTGTGTTCTTCGAGATCTCACCATGGTTCTCATTTTATCATCACTACTAATTAACTTTCTTTTGGTTTATTATTAATTTTTTTTGGTATTAACTGTCTTTTATGCATTGTTATTTAGGTTTCAACTAAAACCAGTTCTCGGGAATTGTTGGAGAGATCAGTACCCTTCAAAACCAATCTAATACCGCCAAAACTGAAACATTCAAGAACCCGCAAACCTTGTCGGACCACATCCCGCAGCCCCCCGCCCCCGGCCCCGGAACCCACCTCACAAAAAGAAAGAGAGAACTTTCACTTTTCCTCTTCATGTCCAAAGTCCAAGATAGATATCAAGTGATCACAACCAAAGGAAAGAACATTGGTATTTACATTATGAAAAATGAAAAACTTAATTAAATTTTTTTGGGATGAGCATGGAAATAGCTTCAAATGCTCGTATTATGCAAGCAAAGCAGATTCAGTTACATTTAACCAGTGAACCAAGCGGTCGCAGTTAATTATACTTTGGTATGATTATGTTGGTGGAGAAAGCTGATCCATGTGCCCGATCAGGCGTAATTCTCTTTTGGTTCATGTAGCCTACCCCAAATACTTGGGACAAATGGCTTAGTTGTTGTTTGTTGTTGTATGATTATGTTGGTGGAAGGGGGGAAATGATTGCAGCAACAGCAAGAAAAAGAATATGGCTATCACGGTTTAAAATTCGGTATCGGTGTCAATATCGGCCAAAGAATTTTAGTATCAATATCGTGAATATCAGTCATCAAAGTTGGCCATATCAGTCCCGATTTTGGCTGATATTATAGGGTTAAATTGTTAATATCGTATCAGATACATCAAAATCCGATACGATACCGCAGATACATATATCGGAATTGGGCAACATTTGAAACCATGATGAATATGTTGTTTGCAAGAGGGAAGAAGATGCAGCAGCAAGAACAAAGAATATGATTATGTTGCTTCCAAGAGGAAAAAGATTGCATCAGCAGCAAGAACAATGAATATGGTTACGTTGTTTGGAAGAGGGAAAAAATTTGCAGCAACTAGAACAAAGAGAATACAGCTTATATGAATTTGTCCACGACAAATTACATGACACCTGTAGTGTTAAATAGATGCAAGTAACAATCCACAAAGACAATCACACCTTATTATTTTATCTCTCATTCACAGAAAAGTATGTTTTTATTCAAATGGAGATGAGCAGAACTACAATAAGGCAAAACATTGCATTATGACCAAATTACAAGACAAAAAAACACAGTAGACCTGATGTAGTGGTCAGTTTCTGATCCTCTCAAGATCATGCCACGTGTCCATCCAGCATCAAACAAGCGCGGGACACGTAGTCGCTTCGAGAACCTTTGAGCGGAGGTCCTCGTTCAATTCAAACTATGAGCAGTTCAGATAGTTAGAAGGAAAAGATAAATTTGATTATGAGTATCTTTATCTCTAAGCCAAATCTCAATTTGAACTCGGCAATTACAGCTCGGGAACAGATCAACCACATCTACAGTTGGACGTAGACTATCAGATAAAGATGAACACTCGTTCAACCAATTCAAATCAAGATGTTCGGCTCTAACCACCTCTGAGATATGCGGTTAAATATTTAAACAGAGCTGGACTCAGCAGCCTATTCCAACAAACACTACTTGTATAAATAGTTGATGCCTTTCAACAGGGAAGGAGGCGACAAATTGAACTTAGAAACTCTAGCACACCAGGGAAATACCATTGTAATCGCCATTATCATAGAGGAATCTCTCTCCATGATTTTTCCCTTTCGAGTTTTTCCCGTAAATCTCTGTGTTTGTGTTTGTGTTGGTTTTTCTGAAATTTGCTTTACTCATCTCCATAATTTTAGTGTGTGTATAAATCCATAAAAAAATACCAACAGCATTTGGTGCTTTCATTGAGATCCTTGAATCCACACTCAGGATCTCTCCCCTTTTTAAAACCCTAATCCTTCCTCAAAACAACCTCGCACTATTGACATGGCCCCACCAAGAAAGAACGTCACCCAGGATACAAGGTCGTTGCCCTCACCACTTCGAAAGAAAAAGGGAAAGCTATCGAAGCACCCGAGCCAGTGAATCGCCAGACCAACCTATCCAACGTCCATATCCATGCGCTGAAAACTCCCACTCTTCCTCTGCCACGCCGCGGAAGGTGCTGGCTGCTGAACCCGAGCCCCAGCACACCAACGAGCAACTCCACCAAATGCTCTTCAACCTGCAGAAGTAGATGGAAGATCAGCAAGCCGAGATAATTTGACTTCGCGAGACGGTTGCTCTTGAATAAGATGCAGCAGCTCGTGTCCAGACTCGACTACTAGAACAAGTCAATACACCGCGAAAGTCACAGTCCTCCCATACCGTCGAAGGAAGAACCCGGACTCCTCAGTCACCACAGCGTGACCAGGAATCCGCCCAATCCACCGGTAACTCAAAGCATGACCGGTCGGAGACCCGCGACGATGACAAGCGCTCCGAAGACTCAGGGTATTCTCGAACCCCGAAGTTCCCTCGCATAGAGGATATCGCGGATTTAGTCCAGAAGCAGCTCAACCAAATGGGTCAGCAATTTCTGAAAGGAATGGAGCGCAACGGGCTGAGACCCTCCGACTCACCACTGTCGGATGAAATCATCACGCTCCATTTTCCGAGAAAGTTTGTGATGCCTACCTTCAACCACTACTCGGGAACCTCCGACCCTCTCCTGCATCTCCGCCAATCCAAGACAAGATGGTGATCTATGCTCACGACGACCTTCTTCTCTGTCAGGTATTCCCTTCCAGCCTTAAGGGAGCCGCTCATCATTGGTTATATTAACTCCGAAAGAACTCCCTCCGAAGCTTCGAAAACGTAACTGACACCTTCTACAATCAGTTCGCTTCCCGGAGAAAGTTTCAGAAGAATAACAACCATCTCCTCATGGTGAAAATGAAACCAGGGGAGAGCCTGAAAACTATGTCAGCTACTTCTAGCCAGATGGCGTTAGTGTATAATTGCAATGAAGACGTTGCCGCCGCAACGTTCATCAGTGGGTTGCAAGTCACCCACTCATTTTACAAGCATCTGGTCGAGAAGCCGAAGCCACAGTTCCCCCGAGGAAGAATCTGAGCCACAACTCCGCCGCCATCTAGGCGTGCGCTCGAATCCAGCAAAGGAAGTGCAGTGGAGCCTGACCTCATTCCATTTAGGATACCCATCGATCATGTCTTCAACGCCATCAAAAACCAGCCTTGGGTCAAGCGCCCAAGCAGACCGCTCTCGCAGAACCCAAAAATACTGGATCCAGAGACTTGTGCATTTCACGATGGGAGGGGCCACCTCATAGTGAACTGTCGCACTCTCCGACGGTACCTTCAAGATCTGATTAATGAAGAACATCTTCGAGAGTTCATCCTCAATCCCGGACTGCCCTCAGAGACCAAAATGCAGAGGCAGGCCGAGACCATAGACGAACACCGAGACAACACTCATCCAATATAAGGAGGTAAACGCCACTTCGGGACCTCTTCGGCAGAAGGCACCAACGCAAAAGGAAGGACTATTTACGTCAATGAAGCTCGAGGGACAATTATCCGACAACATTGACACGCCCGCCTCCACCGTTGGGCAAGCCTGTCTTCTTCTCGGAGGAAGAAACCTACAACGTGCACTTCCCGCACAATGACGCTTTAGTCTTGGTATTACACATCGGCTGCTGCAAAGTGTCGAAGATCTCTGATTGACGGGGGAGTAGTATTAACATCCTGTACGGATACGTCTTATATATATATACTCCTGAGTTGGCCCGAAAGATAAACATCCCTCAGACTCAATCGCTTCTCTATGGATCCGATGGAAGCGAAGCTCGTTCTCCCGCACAGTCGAGTTCCCGGTCCGAGTGAATCCAACAACGTCATCACAAAGTTCTGCGTCCTTGACGTGAAATCTCCCTACAACGCCATCTTCGGGAGATCAAGGTCCACATAATGAGAGTAGTCTCCTCCACCCTTCATCAACTTTTAAAGTACCCCATGCCATCAGGAATGGCCAACATATAGGTGACCAGGCGATGGCCAGGACATTAGCTGCAGTAACCCGAAAGAGGTCCGGCTGGGCGCAAAAGACCTCCCGAGCAAGTCCTAACGAAAACTCTCATGCGGACAAGCAGAGAAGGATTGCTAACCAATAGCAATCACAGTATGGCGAAAGCCGAAATCCTGACTTAACAACTGAGTCGGGAAACCCTGACAGCAAGACCGAGGAAGCCCGAGTCATTTATTATAGATCCACATTACCCAGAGGGGACCCTCCGAATCGGCTAAAACATGCACCCTCATGAGAAGACATTGTTTAAATAGTTCTCGTCAGAGAATTCAGACGTATTTGTGTGGTCCCTCACAGATATGCCGAGAATTGACCCCAATGTCATCTGTCACATGATCTCCATCAAGGCGGACGCTAAGCCAGTGAAGCAGAAACCTAGGAGAATGAACGAAGAGCGGAGTGGCGCCATCAGCGACTTAGTCAATCGCCTACTTCAAACTGGCTTCATTCGAGAGACGTTTACCCCGACTGGCTCTCCAATCCCATTCTCGTGAAAAAAAAGAATGACAAGTGGAGTCTGCATCGACTTTACCAACCTCAATGAAGCTTGCCCGAAGGACACTTATCCCCTTCCAAGGATCGATCAACTGGCAGAGGTGACATCGGGCCACGAGCTTCTTAACTTCATGGACACCTATTCTGGGTATAATCAGATCAATATGCATCCACTGGACGAAGACAAGACAACCTTCACTACTGATCAGGGAATCTGCTGCTACAAGATGATGCCGTTCAGACTCAAGAATGTAGGGACTACATTCTAGCGAACGGTTAACCAAGTCTCTAAGGGCCTGATTGAGAGCACAATGAAAGTTTACGTCGACGATATGTTGGTGAAAAGCGTACAGTACATGGATCACCTTCAACATCTAGACAAAGCCTTTAATCTCCTTAAGCAATACAAGGTGAACCTCACCCCGAGAAGTGCACATTTGGGGTAGCTTCCGAAATTTTTTTTGGGATATATGGTCACTCAATGGAGCATCAAGCCCGACCCCGACCAGATATCTGCACTCCTAAACATGAAGTCACCCACTTTCGTGAAGGAGATCCAAATGCTGAACGGACGTCTAGCAGCCCCCAACTGATTCATCAGCCAATCCACGGCAATTTCAGGCCCTTCTTCCAAGCCTTGAAGAAAAACGGGGCCAACTTCCGCTGGAGTGAGGAATGCAAGAAAGCCTTTCAAGAATTGAAGAGGTATCTGACTTCACCTCCCCTGCTGTAAACAGCAAGAAAGAAGGCATCAGGATCATCCTCTCCACTCTAGAAGGATCTATCATCGAACAGTCCTTTACCCTCGGCTTTCCGGCATCCAACAACGAAGCCAAGTACGAGGTAGTCCAAACTGGGCTCTGAATGGCTATCACACTTAGGATCGCAGGGCTTGAAGTTCGATGTGACTCCTCACTGGTAGTCAATTAAGTTAGCAAGGAATACGCCGTCAGAGATGCTCGATAGCGGAATACCTACAATGCGTTCTCAGATTGAGTCCAAAATCCCCCAATGCGACTTCAAATGGGTCCCCAGATCTGAAAATAATCACGTCGATTCACTTGTCAACCTAGAGGCAGCCACAAAGTTCCAATTTAGACGGGAAATTCCCGTCGAGAACATCGCCAACTCGAGCGTCCAACAAGCGATCGGAGAAGTCCTACGCTCACCAGGGTGGAGAGACCCCATCATTGCTTATCTGAAAAACGGAGCGCTCCCCGACGACAGAGTGGAGGCATGAAAACTCCAGCACTTGGCCACCAAGTGCACACTTTTCGGGGCCTACCCTGATGGCCACCCCAGCGAGTCAACAGTCTACACTGGTGGACCCCTGATGATGACCCCTCGGGGAGCCTCCTGAAAGATGGAGGCTCTTCCACATTGACTGCTCGGAGTCAGCCTATAATGGGACCTACCCTGATGATCATCCGAGCGAGTCAACAGCCTATACGGGTCTTTACCCTAACGGCGACCCCTCGGGGAGCCTCGTGAAAGATGGAGGCTCACCCACATTGACTGCTCGGAGTCGGCCTATAATGGGGCCTACCTGATGGCCACCCAGCGAGTCAATAACTTACATAGGTCTTCACCCTAACGGCGACCCCTCGGGGAGCCTCCTGAAAGATGGAGGCTCGTCCATATTGATTACTCGGAGTCAGCCTATAATGAGACCTACCCTGATGGCAACCCAGGCAAGTTAGCAGCCTATCTCGGATCATGTCCTAATGGCTACCATGACAACACAACTTCGAAGTTAGGGGTCTCCCCACTCAGGTAAGATTCGCGGTACCATTGTGGAGCGAACCCCACTCGGGAACTACATGCCAATTAGTCCAAACGCTTCGAAACAAAAACAGCTCCCCGAGCAGACGCAAGAACAAGCCAATCACAAGCACAAGGCAAGATCCGAACAATACTTCCATTTTTATTTACTGCTTTATTATAGAGTTTGTCGATTACATCCATTCGAATACAAACTTGATTACATCTAACAAGAGTAATACAATATTTGTTACATATATGTGTTATTCCTGAAAAATCAGATACACACTCGCACGCGTCCCCAACAGTGTCTAGGAGAGGGCTCCTAAACATGGTTCAAAGACTCGGCCGAGTCGGAGACGAGTCGACCGAGTCGTATCCGTCTCGGCCCGCTCCGAGACGAGTCCGAGTCACGAGTCGGTCGACTCAACTCAGAGGAGACCGACTCGGCCGAGAATCGGAGTTGACTCGGTCGACTCGGCATTATGATGATGATTTTGTACCTCATCACAATTCAATGTGAAAATAACTACATTAGCATGTATTTATGAATGTAGTTTGTGCAATTTATTATATTGTGCATGTATTTTGATATGCTTCTACCGACGACGCGTGTATTTATACTTTCGCTTGATGTTTAGTGTGCTAGGTGATATATTTTGGACATGTAATACATGAATGTGGATATCTACATTTTTTTAAGATTTGTTGTGATTTTTTCAGAATTTTTAGAGCTTTCTATGTAGCGTTTTGCGCGTATCGCCCGATACCGATCCGAGTCGCCGAGACCGATCCGTCTCAGTGCCCGCCGAGTCGGCGGCCGAGACCGCGACTGTGAACCATGCTCCTAAACAATCTGCTACAGCTGGAAGGGCAAGGGTACCGAGAACTCCTAGGAAGATACCAACAAGAAAGATCATACCTCAAACTGTAAACTGAAGCCTGCAAGGCGATAAAGATACTAATGACAATACTGTAACTCCGAAGATGAACTCAGGAGCGGTGGCAAGTAAGGCAGGGGCATCGAATAGGAGTACGGACAGCCAGTCCCAAGGATCGAAATCGTCATCAAGTATGCCTATGCTCCCTGCTTCATGATCGCTGCAAAGAAAGGAATGTCAAGCCCCACTCCTGCTCAGTCTGATCTGGTCAGAGGCCAGATGTGCAGACCAAGTAGAAGCAAGAACATTCCATGTCCTTCATAACAGCAGAACCTCATCGCAAAAACTGAAGCTTCTTGATAGGCCCATCGTAAAAATTGAAGCCCCTCGACAAACGAACTCCTGAACATCAGGAGCGCAGCAACCATCCCCATCCTCTCCCTCTCCTTCCTCCATCGGACAAAGAAGGAAACATCACCGCCCACAGAACAATGTGAAATCTTAAAGGAAATTTCAGGAAGCAACGCATGCCTCCCTTTGAAAGTCCGCCTTATTTGTAGAGAAGGAAGCCCAAGCGTCAACTGTACAGAATTCCAATCTCTAAGAAGACGAAGATCCACCGACGGTTCAATCTAAACTGTCGCGTTGGATACGTCGCACCCTCCTCGAACGCCGCGACTCCTCGATAAGTGACAGTTAACTGACTGATTGCAGTGGATGATGCGCATTTAAGACTTTGTCAGCTTGTAGAGGCACGCCGCTACAGGACAAAAACTTAAGCGACACCAATTAACTCGAGTCCAGACCAGAAAGTCTGCTCCACTCTCTCAGAGTTCCCCAGAACCTATAACTCCCGAGGGAAAGTCCAAGACCTCCTCCAAAGAAGGGAAGCAGAGGGGGCATCTATAGTTGTCAGTTTCCGACCCCATCAAGATCATGTCACGTGTCCATCCAGCATCAAAAAGCGCGACACGTAGCCGCTTCCAAACCTTTGAGTGGGGGTCCTCGTTCAATTCAAACTACGAGCGGTTCAAGTAGTTAGAAGGAAGAAATAAATCTGGTTACGAGTATCTCTATCTCTAAGCAAAATCTCAATTTGAACTCGACAATTAGAGCTTGGGAACATGCCAACCACATATACAGTTGGACACAGACTACCAGATAAAGATGAACACTTTTCAACTAATTCACATCAAGATGTTCAGCACCACCTCTGAGCTAAGCAGTTAAATGTTTAAACAGAGCTAGACTCAGCAACCTTATCCAACAGACACTACGTGTATAAATAGTTGATCCCTTCCAACAGGGAAGGGGACGACGAATTGAGCCCAGAAACCCTAGCATACCAGAAAAACACCATTGTAATCGCCATTATCATAGTGGAATATCTCTCTGTGGTTTTCCCTTTCGGGTTTTCCACATAAATCTCTGTGTTTGTGTTGGTTTTTCTGAGATTTGCTTTACTCATCTCCATAACTTTGGTGCATGGATAAATTCCATAGGAAAATACCCACAACACCTGATAAACACAGAAAACACAATACAAACTGCTGCATTGAAAAAACATAACAAAAAGAGTTACCTCAATGAATTGATTTCAATAATCACATTATCTTGCTCTACACCTGTGAGAGCCCGTCGGAAAGTTGCTTCCACCTTCAATTGAATAATTTGTTTGTTAAAGTAATATTTTAGGAAAATAAAGGTGACCTTTCCCATGTGAAAAACAAACACTTGCAAGTTCATTACCTCTTTCTCAAAATCAGCAGAATCTTTATAATCATCAAAACCACCACTCTCATTGTCAGGAAGCAACTCTCCAGAAGCTGGAAGACACAAGACATCTTGGTTTGATTCATCAAAATCAGCAGGGGAATTGTGAAAGAATTCATTAAGTTTTTCAACAGGGATTGGTGCAATTGAGTGCCTCCATTCTTCCTCAAGCCCTGTTTCACAGGCCGACCATATGTAGCCAGCTCCAGCAATACAAACCTAAGAGTAATAAAATATGAGAATTAGCAAAATATATGCTGAAAAATAAAATCAATCAGCAATGCAAACCTTTTCCCCGGAGCTAAAATGCATACTTAGGAGAATTTTTCAGTAAATTCTAAAAAAATTGCAAACTATAATTAGGTCCTTTCACCATAAACTTAGTTTCTTTTTTTTTGATAAATTCTGAAAAGAACCAGAAGACAGTAGAGCTTGATGGCCCATTATCAGAACTTTTAGATTTCTGTAGTTCGAAAACCCTGGTACTGGAGTATATTTTTAGGGAATTACATTGGAGTATTTATTTTCAGAAATTATTATTAAAATATTGTTAATATAATTTAGTATATTAATGTAAATGAGTTGTAGGATTTACTAAGCATGATAATGGACATTACTCGTGAAGAAATACAATGTTACGAAGGAGAAATTTATGTAAGCAGTGATCCAAGGCTTTTTTATTACTGCACTGTGACATTAATCCAACTAGGATTGTTCTGTGCAAATAGATAGCACATTGTTTAATGAAAAACAATGTCTGTGTCTCATAATAGTTAGAATAGCTTGCAAATACAAACTATAATTTTTTTCATTAAAACAAGATACTATCCATTTGTAAAGAAGAAACCCAAAAAAAAAAAAAATGGAATTTGCAAGTTGGACATGGATATGAGAATTGTGATTGTTCGTGATATTCAAGTTGAATGACAGACACAATGTATGTAGGAAAATGGTAATAACCTCACTTGCATGGTACCCATAAATGGAAAGGTTAGTGTGGTGCTAGGATCTCTATCCCAGTATAGAAATAGGAATAAGTCTCGTATGGCTCAATACCAATGCGCAACTAGTTGCAAGACGACCATAGACATAGATTGACTTACAGTAGTGGCATGGACCCGTAGACCTAATGATGTAAAACACATGGATCGCAAACACCTTCAAGCAATAGAAAATGAAAATAGGGTTTTGAAGGAAGAAAACAAGAAAATGGGAATTAGGGTTTATCAAAAAAATGATAACCTTGGGCTTCATACCCCTTACACCACGGACTTCACATATCAAACTCAAGAACTCAAGGCTCAAGAAATTTAACCGGGAAAGTTTTAATTCATTCATTGTCTACCAATAAGAGAACTGCAGAGCTTATTTATAGGCTTTACAAAAGTCTAGTTCCTGGATATAACCGATATGGTACTAAAAATACAATAAAAGAAAACAACTAAAATCAAAATAAACTAAGGCATAAAACAACTATCAACTGGTGTGGTGTCCTCATCATTTCCCCGGGTGGGGAAAACTCGACCATGTCGAGTGTAGAACCTCCACACGAAGCATCTCAATCGGGCCATGGTGGTGGTCTGGGAACAATCAGTCGTGCATCAAGTCTGAGCCACAGTGGTAGAGGTGAAGCTGGCCTTTGTGACGAGGCGACTGTGAAAGATAGTAGCTCGATCAAGACAGATACATTATCCTTACTGAAGATGAAGCTGATACTAGGATCTCATGCGATGTCCAACTCGTCAGTCATGAGAACAACCATCCTCAGAACTCTAGGAGAACCTGTGCGACAAGCGTGTGACTTCCTCACAATCTCAGAGTGACTTGTAACAATCACCTCACTCTCAACTACAAATTCTTGCAACATACTATATAGATATACATAAAATTTATAGTTTTCATCGCAATTTGCTAACTGTTTAGTGATATCATCATCATTTGCAATAGGTAAATGCAATGTAGTAGACACTCTAAGCATAACTTCTAACGATGAGAAAAGGAGATATATGGGATGCCTAGGATAACACACATCGAACCCCGCTAATGATAAACTGTACTCGGAGATAAACTCTAAACAACCAGTAAAGGAAGAAGCACTAGAAACCATCTGTTAGATTATAACAAAAAACTCAGATGACTCACTAGAAGATGACTTGGTAGGAACAATCATAAAATCATAATCAGTACGAGGAGACTCAGATGGCCCACTAGATGTAACGACGTTAGAATCAACTGTCTTATGATCAATCTCATCCTTTATCAAAGGTGCGAAAAAGAAATACCTAGAAATCTGACTAGAGGCACTAGACTGCACTAATTCAAGCACAAAATCACTGGTATCATGAACAACAGTTAGTGGTGTACCAGACTCGACTATCGCATCCACTACCTCACTAGCACCCTCATAGGAAGCATGACTCGCATCAAGAATCGGTGTGTCGGAACCAACTGATATTTCAATTATACTAATAGCCTTAGAAGGAACGCGGACATTCTTAACAACCTTCGAGTCATCAACATCACTAAATACAGTACTAACATGTCGACTCTTCAAGAGGCACTGATAAATCATAATACCCATATCCCTCACACTTAGAACATTAGGCCTTGGCATTGATTAACCTTTTGAAGGAACGCGGACATTCTTAACAACCTTCGAGTCATCAACATCACTAAATACAGTACTAACATGTCGACTCTTCAAGAGGCACTGATAAATCATAATACCCATATCCCTCACACTTAGAACATTAGGCCTTGGCATTGATTAACCTTTTGAAAGTCAATTCTATCTTTAAGGCAACATCAAAAGCCTCTTCAACGATGTCCAAATTATAGGAACCAGTGAATATAGCATGCCTTATTTTGGACCT
Organism: Agave tequilana; assembly: GCA_038442645.1. Classification (NCBI taxonomy): domain Eukaryota; kingdom Viridiplantae; phylum Streptophyta; class Magnoliopsida; order Asparagales; family Asparagaceae; genus Agave; species Agave tequilana. The sequence continues at coordinate 86,432 of JAVJIF010010617.1, forward strand.
TAAACCCCAAAGAAACCTAGTTATAGTATGAGAATGGTGCTCTCTCGCATCACAACGAAGGGCTAAATCCTCAAATTTGATTATATAATCTTGAACTGACATCATCTTGAAGGAGGTTGTGTAACTGGTCTAAGAGACGGTTCCTATAATATTCGAAAAGATACTTTTTCCTAAAAGTTTCTTTTATTTCTTCTCAAGACTCTATAACAACCATACGTCTCACGCAATCTCTCACTATCGAATCTAATAAATTCTTACTGACCTTACAAGTTTCCTCCTAGTAAATGGACTCTAGTCGCTTCGGAAAATCCATACCAATCAAAGTAGCATTTCATATTGGTTAACTAATTATTAAAAATACTAGGATCACAGTAACCATTAAATTTAGGACCTTCTAACTTAAATCTATGCGTTATTATCTCTTTTCTTGCACGCCAATCATGGGCACGACTACCCTCATAGTCACCTCTAGTGCAAGCCCTATACTGATAACTCATGTTGAAACATGTACCAATCTAGACATAAATGCAAGATCACACAAACAGACAGATGCAATGGACTCTTGGACTCAATCAAAACCATATACATGCACTAAATGATGACAATAAAATTTTCTAGAGGTTCAATTTCTAAATGTAAAAATTCAATACTACAAGTGATAAGAATAACAATGATGCAATCACTAGGATAGAAGTAAATCACAAATACCACTACCAAATTATTGTAGTCCACTAGCATTGCAAATAATAGGCAACCGGCAATTCAGATCGAGGTAAAGTGCACCTGAAGGGGTGAGTCGTTCACGCTCTAACGCAAAAATTTCTCTAAGAATCCTAAGAGAAATACCCACACTAGTAAGCTGAGATCACCAACAAAAATCATGGGCAATGATAATAAGATCTGGAAGATGGCTGCCTTAAGAATGGCGCAAATTGGGCCAGAAATAAGCTCAAACCATGCTACTGGTCTGCAGCTGGAATAATACTAGCACCAAACATGGGCTTGTGAAGGTCGAATTTGTAGTCTAAATGCTACAAAAATCTCTCAATAGCTCTGGGATGCAGCTACGGTTACAACGCTTCAGACGGAACTCGAATCGAACACCGAACGGGCTCTGGAGTGTTGTATTGCTGATGTAACTGAACTGGCTCAGTTGAGTCAACTCAGACCGAGTCGGACTAAGTCACGACCAAGTCAGAACTGAGTCAGCTCGGTCGACTAGGCTCGGACTGGCTCGTAGAAGCGCTTATGTCAGTGTCGCTCGATCGGCTCCACTCGATCGAATCAGGGTCTGCAAGGGTCGGAGTTCTATCAGATAGGACCCGATTACTTAAAACCCAAACTCATTTGTGGGTTGGAGTGTTCGGGTTGGAGCTGACTGGAGAACGGGCAGTCAGGTTTTCTTATAAACCCGGAGCGATTCAGCGATCTCTTCGAGGGTAGCAGCGGAAAAGGAGAGGAGCAGTGGCGGGCGACAGCTGCAGTTGTTGGTGACGGCGAGGCCTTACGGTGACACCGTCAAGTTCAGACGGTGGTTCAGGCGGTGATGACGAGTTCACGCGGCGACGACGTCGGCGAAGAGTTGTTGGCAAGGTTGTGGTGATGAGATCTGCATGATCTCATGGTCGGCAGCTTCGTCGTGACGGTTGGTGTTAGTGACGGGGGGAGATCTGCAAGGACTGTGAGGTGGTTCGGCGAAGGTAGGGAGGAGCAAGCGGGGAGGCAAAGCAGGAGGCCGATCGCGGTGATCTCACATCGAGATCGGCAGTGGATTGAGTGTGATGTTGGCGGCGGTTCTGACGACGGCGGCGGTTCTGACGAATCTGAGGGCAAAAGTGGCGACGATGTTTGGATCTGTGCTTTGACTACTGGTGAAAGATGTGTGACGAGGGCGTGGGTGTTTTGAGATTGGTGGTGGCAACGCGAGGTTGGCAAAGGAGTTTTCGCCGGTGAGGGAGGATAGCGGTGCGGCGGGATGGGTGGCAGTAGACCTAAATTTAGGGTTTTTTGGGGTTGGTTCTTTTAGGAATTTCAAGTAGAGAAGATGAACAGTGCAACTTGGAATTTTTGATGATTTTTGACGAGATTTTCAGAAATTTTTTTCGCTACAGTTTTTTCTTTTGGATTCTTGCCAAGGTTTGGAGATAAGGCTAGGATTTTGGAAAGAGAGGAGGCTAGGTTTTGGATTTTTTTTATAGATCTAGGGTTTTGATTTAGATCTAGGGTTTGGAGAAGATGGAGAAGAAAATTTTGAAGGAAATTAGAACTAAAGCTCTGATATCAAAATTGATGTAAAACAAATGGATCACAATCACCTTCAAGCATTGAATAATGAAAATAGGATTTTGAAAGAAGAAAAAAATGGGAATTAGGATTTTTAAAAAAGGATAACTTTAAGCTTTACACCTCTTGCACCACAGGCTTCACACCCCTTACATCCGGGATTCACACCCCTAATCTCAAGAACTCAAGAATCATGAAATTTAACTGAAAAATTTTAATTCATTTTTTGTCTACCAGTAAGAGGAGTTGGGCCTATTTATAGGCTTAACAAAAGTCCAGTAAACCGATGTGGTACTAAAAACACAATAAAAGAAAATAACTAAACTCAAAATAAACTAAGGCATAAAAACAACTAGCAATTGGTGTGATGTCCTCATCACCTAAGTCTGTCGTTTACTTAATCTTCCTAGAACAAAAGTAATTTGAAAGGAAAAACCTGTATTATAACCAGTGTTTTAAATGTCGGATATCGGGGAAATGTCGGATGTCATAATCGGATGTCGGATTTCGGATTTCGGAGATATTTCGAGGCCATCTAGTAAATTTCGGACGTCATGGCGGGTAATAAATATATATCCTAAATATCTTAAATAATGTAATCTTAAAATTTTTATTAAGGTAATACATACACAACTTATGCAAAATTACATAAATATGTTTATGATAAGTATACTTATCTTAATATTTTGCATACACTCACAACTCATTGTAAAAATTTCTCAATTGCTCCAAGTCTCCAACTTTCAAGACCAACCAATACATTTTGTTTTTCCTGATATGTTAGCCTACATTTCGCCGAAATGGCGGCCAACATTTCGCCGAACTGTCGGCCGACATTTCAGATTTTACCCGTCCGAAATGTCGGCCGACATTTTTCAAAACGCCATATCAAATGAGGGTGGGGATGTCGTGGCGGTGAGGGCTTGAAAACGAAATATCGGACGACAATTTGGAAATGTCGCCCGACATTTAAAACACTGATTATAGCAACCCTATTGCATCATTTTATGCACTTTATAAAAATCAAATGCATTTAACAACGTTATAGTGCCAATTGCAGAGACACGGAGTTATAGGTTATGGTAAATCTACTATGCTTCACGAGGGCAGAAAACTGCAGAAGACATGTTTTTCTATGTTCTATTTATTTGTGAAGAACTTCTACATGCATAAATTTGGGAACTGGTTTAGCTTTCAAGCATCCAACATTGTTATTACCTGATTAAGACAAATGAAAGTACCTAATCATCCATATCGGAGATTATTCTAAGCAAATTGGACCCGAAACCATCAACACAGGCATATGGTAGGATAACCTTCTACTGGTATTCTGTTAACATAAAGGGGAGTGTACTACATTTTCTTGTAACAGAAGGCAAGACAAAGAAATGGAACCTTATTCTGCCACAACTAGGTTCTGTAAAGATTATTAGGCAACTAATATATTTCTGTGTAGCACAAACACTTCTACTATGAAGCTATGTTGTGTGTGACACATATATTTGACACATCTATTGGACACGATACTCCTATTTTGTGTTACTTTTAAATTTTCAGGGTGTGTCGATGTGTCGTATCCTATATGTGTCTGCAAGTCTGCGCGGGTGCAACTTAGAAATATTTATTCAACCACAGGTACAAGATACAAAAACTTTCCTGTTTTTTATCAACTTAGTTGTAATAGCATATGCTTGCAACAGAAATAGATTTCACACAAAATCTCAACCATAAATCAACCACTCACCTTTAGTGGATATAGATATAGATTAGGCAATAGACTCCACGACAACCATTGCTCCCTATGGTATGTAAGATCAAAGAATATTCCCAGCATGATGTGATGTTTAAGCATATGACATGAAAATGGAAGAATGTTCCCAGCATTATGTGCTGTTAAATACATTACTGGACTAAAAACCAATAATTTAGGTGGGTTACAAATCTACCCTTAAATCTCAATAGTAACATAGGAGTATTCCTCTATTTCATGGACCAATTTTGGATTCCTTACCATCTCCCACAAGCATTTCTTTTAACATATAAATTGAACCTAAGATTAAATCATGGTCCATCGAGAATTTACCAATCATGGTGGTGAGTTCTTAATTCATTTCAATTTGAATATCTCTAGAATGAGAAAGAAAGGCCAGTTAAACTCATCATACTTGGGATTTATGAAGTGTCTGGATCCTAAAAAGGATCTTCCAAGCTTCTGTCTACTCTCCAGGAGCTATAAAGACATGTTGACGTTATTATTGCATGGTATATGTACTATCCTGTCAAAATATTTGGTTTAGCACCTCATGTTTGTGCATAAGAAAGTTAAATGGGTTCTTGAAACGGGCACCAAAGTTGTGGTATGGGAAGATGGTCCTAGTTCAGAGTACTCTACTGCTCATTAACATTCCACCCTATTCATTAAGAAACAAGAAGGCAAGCCAAGATGGGCGCTAAGCTATTTAGAGATCTGATTGTCAGCAGAGATGATGGGGTAGAAATCCAAAGAACAGGGGGAAAAAAATTTCGATCCAATTCCAGATGAAAGAATATTGGAGAACTCAAACACTTTCTTGACCACGTCGGATGTAAACAAATCAATAATAGGTATACCATATCCATATACAGAATCATTTATCGAATACAAAAACGGACATGGATAATTTCAAAAGGGAAATCTAGTATCCATATCCAGCAGAAACAGATGAATTGGATATTCTTTAGCCATATTTGGCACCAAATGATACAGATATGAATCTGATATAGACACAGACCATATCCAATACAAATTAATATAGATACAAGCCCCATAACTTTTGGTCCTTGGATTTCTTTTCTTTTTCTTTTCTAGTATACTCAAGGTTCATGGCTTCTCTGGAAAGGGATGGAAGAAACCATGATGTGGATCTCGCATTATATCTGTAGAGATTTGGTTTGACTAGTGTCAGTATATAGCCTGGATATACGAGTGATTAAGACTAATGGGCATAATACCTAAGGCTGGAAAAGCATCCGTTGATCATAAGATCATATTGCTTAGCAATCTGAAGGAGAACAAGAATAAAAGTATATGAAACAATACCCAAAGATTACTTCAAAATGAAATATACAACATGGAAATTCCATGACATGTTAAAACCAACCTACTAGAATGAAATCCAGCTTAAAAGTTTAAATTTTCTTCTCTAGCCAAAAATATAACAGATAGATGCTCGAAAAATTGAATGTAACCTAACAAAAATGGTATTACAGCTAAATAGTTGATCATCAAATATCATACTCTATATAAATCTGAAGTCTCACCATCCCTATAAGACTGTATTCTACTCTATTCTATCAAAAAACTGCAACGTTAAAAGCAAAAGGAACACATACAGACTCAGTCCCCAGTGCAATACAAGTTTCGGAAAACATAAGGTTAACAATACAAAAAAAAGAATAATGTCGAACCTCAGACGTGTCGACATCTTCTGTGCCCAATGAATTCGGCATGAGATCCACTTTTCCTATATTCGCCATACTTGTAATTACTGCAGAACAACCATTCTTTTATAACATATATATGGCTGTAAACTACAAAAAAAGGACATATACATGAATCACATGGCTAAAACCTTTCTTTAAAGAATGAACAAGTATATGAGAAACTAAGAATAGACGCACATGCTTGTGACATTTTAAGACAACCAAGGGGTACAAATTTGCATAGATGTGGGTTCTCTCTCTCTCTCTCTCTCTCTCTCTCTCTCTCTCTCTCTCTCTCTCTCTCTCTCTCTCTCTCTCTCTCTGTGTGTGTGTGTGTGTGTGTGTGTGTGTGTGTGTGTTGGGTTGGGGGGAGGGGAATGAGCTAAATATTAAAGATACAATTAAATGAAATTTTCAAAAAAATATCGATAGCAGATTTAACTTCAGAAGCCTAATGTAGCCTTTTTCATCGTCATTACCCTTCTTCCTTCTTCTAGACTGTCTGTAAATTTGAACAAAGTAATGTTTCCTCCCTGCAAACTGCCTTTCTAGGTTATACGGAAAGCGCCCGTCTTAGATGTAGTTTCCAAGGGTAGGAATTTTCACCAGTTTAAAAGGCCGAATATCAAGTTGACAACCATATGTAAAAGTCTGTCAAATCTTTCACACCCCATAGATGACCGCAATTGATGGGAGAAGGCTAAGATAATGATGTTTATGATATCATTCCAACCTGCCAGAAAAATACCACCACCGTCTCAAATACCTTCCATTGCCTACAACTTTAGACACTTGTTAATATGGCCCTCACGTGATGCTTTTCTAAAGTATGCAAAATGATACAACATTGCATCTTTTCAATTAAAAAGAGCTTCTGGCCAATAAGGTATTTAAGTGACAACTCAGCTAAATATGGATGTAGGATACTTCACAAGAATCCAATGTTAAGTAACTTAAAACTTTTCGCATTGAGTGTATGCCCAATTGTCCATACTCCGTAGTCTAAAAATTAAAAGAAAAGACTTGTAGACATTACGTTTTGTTTTTTGCATGTCCATGTGGGGTACCTTTATGAAAACTTTGAAGAAACAAGTGTATGAAAGAATTTCCATGTAGGGTTATTAAAGAGATTCCATCCTACACAACTCAACATTGAGCAACGCACGCCAAAGAAAAGAAGGGGAAAGAACTTTTTATTATATAGAAATGCTTTCTCGCAAGTAAGACGTGGAAAATTTAAAACAATATCCTACTTTAGCTGTGAACTCGCTGTAAAGCTGTTAAGTCGTATTTGACACAAATTCGCAAGGTTTCAAGCGTGGATCACCTAGAGGGGGGTGCATAGGTAATGTGCTAATCAAATGACAATGCGAAATTAAAACTTATTATGAAAACTAAAACTATCACACAACGTATAACCAAAGAGTGAAGCTGAATTCCCGGTGAAGGGTTCTGAACTTCTAATCAAGATTCCTCTAAACTAAGAGTTGAGGTGCTACTGTAGCTCTTTTGGTTCAATGCTAGTGTGAGCACAACCACAATATTAAGCATGTAAAGAATAGGCAAGGAATCAGAGCATGCAAGATATTAAACAATCTCAAGCAAGTAAATCTATGAAGCATAAGCAATATCAAGCATGTAATAGATGAGCACAAATATAATAAGCATACAAGATATAAACACAAGTGAGTTGAGAGAAAGATAAGCAATCGTAAACACGAGAGATTTGTTTCGAGGTCGAGCCACTTGCTCTACGTCCCCGCCTTCACCACCATGAAAAATTCCACTAGAAGTGATCCCGCAAGATCACTCGGTGTCGTAACACCTACAACGAGTTCCCTCAAGAACTCTTGGACCCGCAAGAACAACACACAACGCGAACCCACAAGCACGTCGAGGCCACAACCTCCAACTCATTTTCAATGCAAAGTAGAACACTTTGTGATCACTTCTTAATCACAATCAAACACTCTCACATACAAGGATCCTAGAGGATGGATATAGCAATGGATAGCTCAAGCTTATGTGAGAAAAACTAGATAGATGTGGAAATGAAAAACTCAAGAAAATGACTTTGACAACACAAGAGAAACCTCTTGATAAACTCTCTATTTGATATGAAAGTTAAGCTCAAAAACTTGTTGAGAAACTCTGTGAAAGAGCTCTTGAAAACACTTGTAAAAATCTTGCCCAAAACTGGCCAAAGGACCCTTAAATAGAGGTTCAGAAAACTAGCCGTTATGGTTCAGAACAGTCAAAAATGACATGTCGGTCGACCGCCCGGTCTACCGGCTAACGGTTTTTATGACCGTTGGGGTTGCCAGTCAACCGCCCAATCGACCGCACCCAAAACCAGAGAGCAGACTTCTCTGGTCGGTCGACCGACCTCTACCCGAAAGTTGGGTTGAGCCAGTCGGTAGACCATCAGTCGACCGCACTTGGGCTTGTGCATGTGCACGTCGGTCGACCGGTCGGTTGACCGCAAGCCGCCCAAAACCCAATTTGAACATCTTTTTAAATTCATTTCAAATACCATAAAATCTCCATAAATTTCACAAAAATAAGTTCATTGAAATACTATGAAGTACAAATGTGTGATAAAAAATCAACACATATTACAAACATGTGAACTATTTTTGAGGTAAAGAAATTAAAGGTTAAAAAAACTGTATTTTTCAAAACCCAAACTTTGAAATGAGAATCTGTTTTCTCTGAAACTTGTATAGATACAAAAACAAGTTATTGAAACACATTTGAAGTATGATGTACATGGATAGAATCCAATACACATAATAAATGATATATACTTGTTTTTGACAATAAAAACCAAAATAAGTTTTTATAAAAACAAAACTTTAAACACATGAACTAAACATTAAAATAAGTTTCTTAAACATATGAAGCATAAACGCATATAGATAAAAACTAATATACATATAAACCATGTAAACTTGTTTTGATGAAATCTATTCATGAAACCGAAAGATGTATTCTTGAAACTCAAAACCAAAACAGTTAAACCAAAAACTAAAACTATTTAACATGAAAGATAATATAAATATTCTTGAAACTCAAAACCAAAACGGTTAAACCAAAAACTAAAACTATTTAAGATGAAAACAATATATAAATATTTTGTGTGTGTATGAACTTGAGCAATCCATAACTAATCTATCATTTATATTTTATCCTAAAACAAAAATCTTAAACTTACAAATTTATACTCAAGTCTTCTTGAAAATCTTCTTTTTAAAATCTTCTTCTCCATCTCGACATGATCCAAACATGATCCGTGAGCTAGACTCCTCTTTGAGTGCTTGATGCGATCTTAAAGCGCGAACTCTTGAGTCAACATGTAGCTTCAAAACTTGACTTCAAATCTTTTGTTGAAGCTAAATACCGACTAAGATCTTGATTGAATAATTGAAACTTAATAAACACAAGATCATTAGTAGTATAACTACATGAGTTTAATCATCATCAAAACTAGAGTGATTGGCCTTTGAGCCAACACCAAGGACCTTGCAAACATGGAATATGGAAGTGAGTTTAAAATACAAGAAAAGGCTTCTAGAAGAGAGTGGGGCAAAAGCTTTACTAAATTCTTGAACTCATAGACATCAGCAAACTCGTTTAAAATACAAGAAAAGGCTTCTAGAAGAGAGTGGGGCAAAAGCTTTACTAAATTCTTGAACTCATAGACATCAGCAAACTCTTCTATCATGCACGAGTTTACTTTTTGGGCAAAGGCCTTTGGAAGTGCCGCCTTGGGGGCGATTCCCCCCAGGTGGGCAACCACGTAGACTATTTTTAAAACACTGCTCAGAAGCTGTTTAAGAGCAAGGGAAGTAAAACTCTATCTCATCAATATCATAATTTTAATAGAGCACATGAGTAGTTAAAGGTGCTTTTCCAGTTTCCTTTGATATAAAAGGACCGCAGACATAGTAAGCCCATGTAGCAATTCTTGCCTTTTTTGGAAGTCTACCATGTGAGTCACTCCAAAAAACAAACCACATGTGACCGAGAGTTCTTTTGATATAAGAGACTCATCACTTCCTCCAAAGTGTCTCCTTAAGAAGTCTCAGAAATCGACACTAGATGATTCTTCTGAGTGATCACATTAGCCTTAGTTGTTGAGCAAAAATCATATTGACGGCAAGGCAATTAGCTTGGAGAGTTTGGAGGCCAGAGTAGTCATGGTGGAGGTTGTGGTCCCAAGCGATGATAGTATGGAGGACGTGGAGGTTACTAATCAGGGTTAAAGACTTGGTGGCAGGGACACCACGAGGGCACTGATAATCTCCAAATATGCCACTATTGCAAAGAGCCAAGGCATACAAAGCACACTTGTTGGAAATTGCAAGGTGAGCTAACTAGTGACTAGATATACCCATGTAGCATATACTACTCTCGAGGAGCCAACTCTTTTTGAAACCAAGAGTGCGGGCATGACCGATGAAGAGTTTGGATGATACCATATGCTCCAATAGTTTCATGCTACTCAAATCATATGATGTCATCCTCTTCCATAGCTACTTTAGCGCAAAGAGGTAAACTCTATTGCTTGTCTTACATCTGCATCGCCCGTTACCACGGTTATAAAACCGTAAATTTGATAACATGACTAGAAACAAAGGTACCTCATATGCGCTTGTTTCAGGTTCCTCATTTTCTTTTGTAGCATTGGCAGACGTTTCACATCTCACGTGAAAGGTATAACCACTAGTAATGCTACTTTACTTTTGTCATTATCATTTGTGCTTTGGGTTGACTCACTTTCATTAAACCGCTCAGTAACATTCTTTCCTACTTATTATTTTAGAAACTTGGGATAAGGAGATTATGGGCACAGGGCGTGAGATGCAAGGCATGTATCACCTGGAGATGGATACCGAGCCGGTTGCCTGTACCAGCTCCATCTCACCACTTGAATATCATTGTCAATAGGTCATCCTTCTTTCAAATTTTAAAGTTGTTCCTTGACTTAGCTCATGTGTCTTCTTTAGAGTGCAAGTCTTGTCAGTTATGTATCATCATATACCTTACTGTTAAGAGTCAATAAATGGGCAGGCAAATTGAGTTGATCATTCTAATGTCTGGCTTTGTCAAATAAATTTAACACTTGGCTTTAGATATTTTATGACCTTCGTAGATGACTACTCTCATGTAATGTCACTTTATTTAATGAAAAGTTGTTAAGAGTGGTATCAATTTTCAAAATTTGTGCTACGGTGAAATTTTAGTTTGATGTTTCAGTTCGTATTTTGAGGACTGGTCGTCCTTTATAGTTTATACAATTTATGTCTGGCATTATCCGTCACTGGTCTTGTTCTTGTGCGCCTTAAAAATGGTGTTGCAGAACGTAAGAACAAGCACCTATTAGAGGTTCACTTTACTAATTTGCATGAGGACCAAAACAGTATCAGGATGATTTAGTGCAAAATGTGCTAATTTCTTTTCTCTGTCTCCTAAATTTTGGTTGTGTTGTTATGTTCATGATCACGGTCCTGACAAATCAAAGTTATATATGGGGGGTCTTGAGTCCATCTTTACAAGGTATTCAAAGAGTCGAAAAGAGTCTAGATGTTACCTCCAAGTCAAAACACAGTTTTTGTTGATGTTACATCTTTTTAGTCCCAACGTTATTGTGGTGGTGATTTTCCGCTGCAAGTGATTAGACGGTCGATTCACATCACCAACGAGAGTGTAAGTTTAAAGAATAAGTGCAAAATAATAAACGCAACACAGAAAGCAGATGGAGACACGATTTTATTACGTGGAAACCCAAATTGAGAAAAAACACGGAGAGAAAAATTCACTATAATTCGTCAGTTACAGACATTACAGGTCTATATTGATGTTTCTTTGAGTTGAGATCTGATAGAAAGTCCAGGGTCCTAGCGGAAGGCCAGGAGGTCCCTCCTCATGGAAAAAAAGTCTATTTGTACTGAACTGTAGGCATTGGGGTGGATGAGGCGTTCGCGAGATTTGTGTAGTTACATGATCTTCATGTGAGAATTTGTTGTAACGGTCGCAATTACTGGTGTGATGATTGGGATTGCATGTAGGGAATTTCGTAACTGTTCACCTTGAGCGCATGAGCGTTACACGTCTTTCAACGTAGGAGAGAAGTGGCGGCGTGATTGCAGGCGGAGATCTCGGCGGTTGTTAATGAGGGCTCCGGGTGAAGTTGGGGATGTTGGACTGCTTGTGCCTCCGGAGAATGATGCCTCCAGAACGGGAGTTTGCTCCAGCACAGCTCTGAGTAGCGGAGCTTTGGAGGTTGACTTGAGTTCGAGCTGGAGTGATCCTGAGAAACTGTGGATGCTCTCTGGAGGGTTCGATGTGACGGAGGCAGTTGATTGATGAGGAAACTTCAAAAAGGAGACTTGGTTGCTTGGACACGTGTCAGCATCTTGCTACGGGTCAATTTTTGACCACTAAAGTTATTTTGAATAGGAGTCCAACCTTTAGAGACTGAAAATGACTTTCAATATTATCTTGTAAATCTTTCTTCTGTTGCATCTATTACACATCTGAATTTGTTGCCACCAAAACGGGGAGAACTAACCAAGGTATACACACAGTGTGCTCCAAGACAAAATCAATCTAAACACCTGTGACAATCTCCTATGTTGTTCTAGCTCCTGATTCACATCCCGGTGAGCATACTGCCTTCTAGTGAGACTGCTATATAAATTGCTTCTAATTCATAGTTTGAACTTAAATCTTCCAATTGCCCTTCGCAAGGGCAAACAGAGTTGCACTTCTTGTCCACTGTCAAACTTTTTGTCTTATTTACTCATCTATCTCCATCATATAATGTGTTTATCTCCCTTCAATGATTCTCACCCTATTTCCAAGTCAACATCAGAGCTTCGTCAGGTCCAAGTTTGAGTGGAGTTATGTAGGAAGAGATGGTGGTGTGGGTGGGAGGTGATGGTGGTGATGATGTGGCAGTGGATGATGTGGATCAAAACCCTACGACTCTAATACCATGATAAAATTTTAGGGTTAGGGTTTCCGTTAAAGAGAGAGCGAAAGAGATTTGGAAGAGAAAGGGAAAAATTATTCATTAATCCCTCTCATTGTTTTATTATATATGACACTTTTAGACAAGTCGCCAAATTTCACTAATATCTAACAAAAACTAAATGAAGAGATAAAATATCTTCCTTACAGCACACTCTCCTTAAGAATGACATGAATTATATCCTGGTGGGACAAAGAAAGAACCAATTTTTCTTAACTGTCTTCACAATGCTACAGTGGCCAAATCAATAAAGATGGAAAAGCAATGCAGATGGGAAAACAATTCAGAGATGACCTATGGCCTTTGAGATTAGAGAAACTCTGCACCTATTCCTCTTTTTTTCCTTATACCTTTTACCACTGAAAACTCTGCAGATATATGAGGCCTAAGGAGTTAATTGAAGAAATGAATGATATTGCATGGATTTATAAAAGAATCTTCTGGTGGAACCTTTTGCCTATTTGTCCTGGCATATATTGAATGAGAGAGGTTTTCCGGGAACGGGTCATAACATGAGATATGATAATTTGCTCCTTACCGTGTTCTGTGCCTCAAGATGAATGTGACTCTTCCCAGCAATCTTTACCTCTTAGTCTAGACAATTTCCCACTCCTGAGAAATTTGGAGATCGCTCCTTGGTTACATCAGTTTAAAATACATCACTGAGAAAGGTAAGCTTGTAACCTGCTATGTCGCCTTGAAGGCCTTATGGCAGGGTACTTGCTCACAGTAGCATTGACCAAGAATACGTGTTAATTCATCGAAATGTCAAGTTGAAAGCCGAATAGCCGATCTTAGAAAATCAGTTTAATCTTTGGTGCAGGTTCTCAGCTATCAATAGTCCTCCATGCCACTCCCATTTGATGGGAAATGATTTAGGTGACAACAAAAACAATGATGATAGAAGGTTGTTCTCAAACAATTTTGTTAGAAGCTACTAAAGCTCCTTTAGCAAATTGGCTTACAGTTATACAATTGTTAGGGAGAGGAATTTCTTAAAATTGTTATCTTACTACCTTTTGAGCTTGCCTGTTGTAGATTGTTGCTAGGTTGACAGAAATTAGTGCAATTTATATTTCCCATTAAAAAGAAATATAAAAGCCCTTCTTATAGTTCACAAATATGTTTTTTCTATAATAAGAGATGAACTGTAATCATCATAAAATCACCACCCCACTACACGAATCATCATCATGTTTCCTATCAGTGCCAGGTCGGACATGAAACGCCACATAAAGTTGATAATGCACAAAAGGAGTTGAGTGCATTTTGATGCCCGGCTATCAACCAAATATCAATCCTCCACAACTTGGTTCCCATTAACTACCCAGGGCAACTAAAAACGAGGGATCCTATAGAACCTTAATGTCAATTAGAAAAATTGCTCACCAAACTGTCTGAAAAACTAACCAATGCATCTGCTGCTTGAAAGAACTAAAAATAGGAAAAGAAGGCACTGTAGACAAGGTGTTTGGAGACTGTATCCAAGGTTTCCAAATCAAAGACTGGGGACCCTAATGATCCAAGAACAAGCTGAAAATAGCCTCAAAAGCCTAAAGAAGTTCAGCTTTCATGGTTCCAGTTTCCACTAGTTTCTTCTGGCAAGGTAGCTTCAAGTGCAAATAAAGTTGCTCGGTAGTTGTTTGTTGAAGGAAATGGATAATGAACTGTTTATAAGCAATTTCCATAAAATGTTTTAGCCTACATAGTTTAACTTCATAATCTATCTTGCGCAGGAATACTGAAAGGAACTGAATAATAAAAAACACAGATTTTACATGGACTGTCAATAACCCCGCTGTTGGTATCTGCATACTCTAGTTCCTCATCACTGTCTTGCTTGGATGGTTGAGGAAGTAAAGAAACTTTAGAGTAAGCGGGAACCTCAAATTGCTGTCCAACTTCAACCTAGAAAAAAATGATTGTCAGATACGTTTATAGCTCTATAAGAAACTCACATGAAGAACCAAGATATCAAGTAACTTACATAACAACTCCTTGTTCAAAAAAACCCATATATGCCAATCAAAGGGTTGGTAGCAAAAACACAATGCACTAGAACTTAGAAGTGAAAATTTTAGAATTTAATTTGAATGGAGAACTGTACAATAAGAGGAGAATTAATATTTTGAATATTAGGTATATGTATCTTGTATCAAGCAGACTTTGTAGATCATGATAATAAATATTAGGTAGCTTGTAATCAAGCAAACATTGCAGGTTGTAATAAAGAGCAAGTGGATGAGCACATAGCACGCATACAGAGACATGCCTAAAAATAAAAAACAAATAATTTACCTTTTTTTTTTTGCAATAAGCAGGCACAAAATGATGGCCAAAATTAGCATGTTTTTTTTTGTTAACATGTTGTCAGATCACATTCTAGTAGTTCCAATTCGAACAAAAAATTGGTGTGCAAGGGTTTCCAAGTTTTCACATCATGATCAAATGTTTAAATTCTCAATTTATATGCCTCAAACCATAGATCTAAAAAAAATGCTCAGCTTTCAATTTTGCTCTAGTTGATTGCATAAGCAAAACAAACAAAAATGCATTTGATTTTAAATCTTTAGACACTCTAAACAATGTAGATAAACTTGACCTGAATGGATTTTTCAATTTGATAGTTTATCATGAAATTTGAACAGAGAGGATTTGTTTTAATTTTTAGGCCATCCAAAAAAGAAGCCAACTTTCTCTCCCTGTCCCTGTATATGTATATATTTATGCATGTATGTGCATGTGTTTGTATTCATAGAGAGTTTACTTCCTGGAGGATTCAGAACCTTCTCACTCAGATTCCTGATAGGCCATTCAAATGAAAAATCTACTCCATTCAAGTTGATCTACATCTTTTAGTGTGCCTAAAAACAAAAATCAACTGAATTTAAGTTTTCATGTCCATGCATCAAGTAGACATAAAATGGATGGTCAAAAGTAGAACGATGTTTAGATCTATATCAGACATAACACTTTTAACTTGTTTTCTGACCTTCATTTTCATGCAAAATCCAGGGTATTATATATATCACAAGAAGTATCCTTGTGTCAACTTTCCTTGGATTTTTTTTTTTTTCTTGTTTCCTCTTTTTCAATCACCTCCACCCAAGTTCTGAAGACAGAATTGTGGACAAAATGAGCTGAAATAATCCAGTACTTTAAGTTCCACGGGGAACTTCCACCTTTCATGTTTTTCCCTATACTCTATTTTTCCTCTGGTTTGGAACAGTAAATTCTGCTTGGAACTTCAACCAAACTGTAATACCACCCAAGGGTAGTAAGTCCAAATTTCTGAATCTCTCTTTAATTCTCTTCTTTGACATCCAATTTTCAGATATGTGTGCGTAGTGGTCAGTTTCCGCCCCCACGACACGTGTCTATCCAATCCCTGGGCAGATGCGTGACAAGTAGCCCTCTCCAGAACCTTTAAAGAAGAGTCTCAGTTCCATTCAAGCTCTGAGCAGTTCAAGCAGTTAGAAGATATGAGGTAGGGTCGGTTGCAAGTACCCCCATCTCCAAGCCAAATCTACATTTAAACCTAACGGTTACAACGTCGGAGTGGATTGATCATATCTACAACTGGACGAAGACCTCTGGATAAAGACGAACATGTGCCCTGCCAATTTAAATAAGGATGTTCAGCTCCAACCGCCTCCAAGATAAGAAGTTGAGATAGGACAAATATTAAAATTTAACCGGACTCTGTAATCTTATCTAAAAAACACCCACATGTATAAATAGTAAACCCCTTCCAACGAGAAGGGGGACGATCAACAAAACCCAAAAACCCTAGCGCATGAGACAGGGCCATCCCATTATAATTTTCCCTAAATTATAGTGGAATTCTCTCTCTCCTGATTTTTCCCTTTAGGGTTTTCACGTAAATCTTTGTATTTGCGCTAGATTGATCTGAGATTCGTTTATCAATCTCCTCAATTTTTGTATGTGGACAAATTCTCCAAGAATTACCCATTGCATTTGGTGCTTTCATTGAGATCCTTTTTGAGTTCATACTTGAATATCTCTCCCACTTTCAAAACCTAACCCCTCCTCAAAATAACCTCGCACCACGAACATGGCCCCACCAAGGAAGAATGTCTCCTAGGCTCTAGTCGCTGCTCCAGCCGATGTCCCTGCCTCGTCGAACGGAAAGGGGAAAGCAATTGAAGTCCCCGAGCCCCCGGCCGTCATCCCAACTTATCTGACGTTCACATCGCCGATGTTGAAGATTCTCAATCTTCTTCCACCCCGCCTCAGAGAGCACATACGGCTATGCTCGAACCTCGACACACCGACGAGCAACTTCTCCAAACGCTTTCTAGACTGCAGAAGAAGCTGGAAGAGCAGCAAAAAGAGATGGGACGGCCCCGCGAAGACGCAGCAACTCGTGTCCAGACCAGACTCCTCAAGCAAGTCGACACACTGCGGAAATCGTAGTCTCACCGAACTGCAGAAGAAAGAGCTCCCCCTCGCCGCAGCGTGACAGGGAGGTCGAGCAAACATCTGGCAACACGAAGCGCAACAGGTCGTAGACTCTTAATGATGACGAGTGCTCCGAGAACTCAGAGCATCCCTGCAGCCCGAAGTTACCTCGCATTGAGGACATTACGGATCTGGTTTAAAAGCAGCTCGACCAAGCGAGCCAACAAACTTCAAAGGGAATGAAGCATAGCGGGTTGAGGCCCTCCAACTCACCATTGTTGAAGGAAATCACCACGCTCCGATTCCCGAGAAAATTTGTGAACCCTCCTTCGACTGCTACTTGAGAACCTCCGACCCCTCCATCTCCGCCAGTTCTGAGACAGAATAGCAGTCCACGCTCACGACGACCTTCTCTGTAGGGTGTTCCCTTCAGCCTCAAGGATGCCGCCTACCATTGATTTTACTCACTCCCGAAGAACTCGCTTCAGAGTTTCGATGATGTAACTGACGCCTTCTATAATCAGTTTGCTTCTCGGAGAGAGTTTCAGAGGAACAACCATCTCCTCACGGTCAGAATGAAACCAGGGGAGAGCCTGAAAAGTTGCGTTAACTATTTCCAGAGCCAGATGGCTCTGGTGTACAACTACAATGAAGACGTAACCGCCGTTGCATTCATCAGTATGTTGCAAGTCACCCACTCGTTTTACAAGCATCTGGTGAAGAACGATGTCACCAAGATGAGGGACATTCTCGTCCGGGTGCAAAAGTACATGCAGATCGAAGAGGCAACTCAGAATGCGACCACTTGCCCTCTAAACAAGGATCCGAGGGCGAGAAGCTGAAGCAGCAGTTCCCCCAAGGAAAAATCTAAACCACAACTCTGTCGTTGTTCATAAATCACCCTGACACGTGCGTGAATCAAACAAGGACAGTGTTGTATAGCCAGACCTAATTCCATTTAGGATTCCCGTCGATCATGTGTTCAACGCCATCAAAAACCAACCTTAGGTCAGGAGCCCAACTCGACCGCTCTCGCAAAACCCAAAGGGACCCGAATTCAAGGATTACTGCACCTTCATGACGGGATGGGTCATCTCACTATCGAATGTCGGACGCTCCGACGATACCTCCAGGATCTGATTAATGAGGGATATCTCCGAGAGTTCATCCTCAACCCGGGATAAGTCTCGGAGACTAAAGTACAAGGGAACACCCACCACAAGACGGTCAGGCAGGTAGCGCCCTCATTCAATATAGGGAGGTGAATGCCATATTCGGCACCTCCCCGATAGAGAGCACCACGGTAAAGTGAAGGACGATTTATGTCAATGAAGCTTGGAGAGACACTACCCGGCAATATTGACACACCCCCCTTCACCACTGGGTAGGCCAATTTTCTTCTCGGAGGATTCCCGCACAATGACGCTTTGGTCTTGAACAATACATATCGGTTGTTGCAGTGTCAAAGATCTTGGTCGATGGCGGGGTAGTGTCAGCATCCTATACGGACACGCTCTAAATCGAATGGATGATACTCCGAGTCAGCACGAAAGATGATCACCCCTCAAACCTAGTCGCTTCTCTACAAATTCGACGAGAGCGAGGCTCATTCACCCGGCACAGTCGAGTTCCCAGTCCCAGCGGATCCATACGTCGTCACAGAGTCTTCGTTCTTGAGGTCGAATCTCCCTACAACGCCATCCTCGGGAGGCCATGATTTCACACGATGAGAGTTGTCTCGTCCACCAATCATCAACTTCTGAAGTACCCCACACCATCAGGGATGGCCAACATAAGGGTGACCAAGCGATGCCCGAACCATAGCGATAGTAGCCCGGAAGAAATCCGGCAAGATGATAATGACCTCCCAAGCAGTCTCCGACAAAAATTCCCCTGTGGATAAGAAGCAAAAGAGAACTATTGATCAATGGCAATTACAGAACGGAGAAAGCCAAGACTCCGACTCTCCTGCTAAGTCGAAGGATACAGACCTCGACTCGCCCATTGAGTCAGGTGATCCAGACAGCAAGACCGAGGAAGATCTCGAGTCGTTTCTTGTAGATCCACATCATCTAGAGCAAGTCCTCCGAATTGGCTCAAGACTGCATCCTCAAGAGAAGACCTTGTCAAAAAGTTCTTGTCGGACAATCTGAATGTATTCAGGTGGGTTCCCACCAATATGCCTAGAATCATCCCAATATCATCTGCCACAAGCTCTCCATTAAGGCGGACGCCAAGCCAGTAAAGCAGAAGCCGAGGAGAATGAACGAGAAAAGGAGTCGGACATCAACGATGAAGTTGACTGCCTACTGCAAGCTGGCTTCATCCAAGAGACCTTCTATCACGACTGGCTCTCCAATTTCGTCCTCACGAAGAAGAATGGCAAGTGGACGGTCTGCATCGACTTCACTAATCTCAATGAAGCTTGCTCAAAGGATAGCTTCTCCCTCCAGAGGATCGACCAACTGGTAGAGGCAACGGTGGGGCGTGAACTTCTTAGCTTCATGGGCGCCTACTCCGGGTACAACCAGAGCAAGATGTACCCCCCAGATGAAGACAAGACTACTTTTTCTACTGGTCAGGAAATTTATTGCTACAAGGTGATGTCCTACAGGATCAAAAACGTTGGGGCCACCTTCCAGCGCATGGCTGACAAAGTCCTCAAGGATCTAATCAGGAGAACATTGGAAGTTTACGTTGATGACATGTTGGTGAAAAGTGTCCTCTGCACGGATCACCTCCAACATTTGGGGGAAGCTTTCGAACTCCTGCGAAAGTAAAAGGTGAAGCTCAACCCCGAGAAGGGCACATTCGAGGTTGCTTCCGGGAAGTTTTTAGGGTATCTGGTCACTCAACAGGGCATCGAGGCCGGTCCCGACCAAATATCCGCCATTTTAAACATGAAGTAGCCTACGTGTGTGAAAGAAGTCCAAATGCTGAACGAACGTCTCGTTGCTCTATACCGATCCATCAGTCGATCCACGAACAAATGCAAGTCTTTCTTTCAAGCCTTGAAGAAGAACAGGGTCGATTTCCGCTGGAACGAAGAATGTGAGACAACTTTCCAAGATTTGAAGAGACATCTGGCCTCACCACCACTGTTGTCCAAGCCGGCCTTGGGAGAAATATTGTTCCTTTATCTAGCCGTCTCGGAGTCAACCATGAGCAGGGCCTTGATTCGTGAAGATGAAGCCATCCAGAAGCCGGTCTACTACATTAGTCATTCCATGAATGCATCACAAACCAGATATCAAAGGCTAAAAAAATTGGTGCTCGCCCTCTTCATCAACTCGAGAAAGCTCAAGCACTACTTAGTCTACTTCCAGACTTCCCGATCACGGTCCTCACAGCACATCCCATGCGAAGCGTCATAGAAAATCCAGAAGCAACAAGTTGGATATTTACATGGGCATCAGAGTTGATGCACTATAAACTCAAATACGAGCCGAGGACAGCAATCAAAGGATAGGTTTTGGTGGACTTTATTGCTTTACCCCAGGAGTCACTAAGCAATGTGATTTACTGGAAAGATGGATTCTGAATATGGGTGGAGCTTCAAACAGCATGAGGGCGGGCATTGGAGTTGTCCTCACCACTACAGAAGGATCTATCATAGAACAGTCTTTTGCCCTCGGCTTCCCAGCCTTCAACAATGAAGCCGAGTATGAGGCAGTCCTAGATGGACTTCTAATGGCGACCACACTCAGGGACACAGGGCTCGAAGTTCGACGTGATTCCTCGCTAGTAATTAACCAAATCAAGAGAATACATTGCAAGAGATGCTCGGATGGTAGAGTATCTATAATTGGTCCTCGACCTGAAATCTAAAATCTCTCGATGCAACTTCAAATGGATCCCCAGATCTGAAAACAATCACGCTGACACACTTGCCAACCTGGGGGCAAACACAGAATTCCAATTTAAACGAGAGATTCCCGTCGAGCATATCGCCAACCCGAGTGTCCACCGACCGATCAGAGAGGTCCTTCGCCTTGATACCTCACCAGGATGGAGGGATCCTATCATTGCTTATCTGAAGGATGGGTCCCTCCCCGACGACAGAGTGGAGGCACAAAAGCTCCTGCACTTGACCACCAGATACATGCTTCTTGGAGATACTTATACAAGAAGTCTTACTACAAGGTTCATGCCGACCCCTACCTGAGGTGCCACGGACCAGACGAATCTCGAAAAGTGATGCAAGAAATCCATGATGGCGACTATGAGAACCATTCGGAAGGTCGCTCTCGCCTATATGGTCATCAATCAGGGGTATTACTGGCCCAAGATATTCAATGACGCCAAGAATTACATGAAGAAATGCTTTGAGTGTTAGAGATTCACCCTAGCATCAAACAAACCAAGTACCGACCTCCACACTTTGCAAAGTCTTTGGCCCTTCATACAATAGGGGTTGGACGTGGTTGGTCCACTCCCCCAACCGCAGCCTCAGTTGCGGTGTCTGTTAGTAGCTACCGACTACTTCACTAAATGGGTCAAAGCGGTGGCACTCTCCGAAGTCACTGGTCAAGAGATTGTCAAGTTTCTTTGGTAGAACATCATGTGTCACTTCGAACTCCACAGCATTATCTCCGACAACGGGACAAACTTTACAGCAAGCAAGTAGCCAACTTCTGGTATAAGTATAAGATCGCCCACCGGTTCTCCACTCCCCACTATCCTCAAGGCAATGCCAAGCTGAGATCAATAATCGCACCATCATCGATAGCCTGTGCAAAAGCCTGGATAGAGCAAAGGGCAAATGGGCTGAAAAATTCTCGGGGTGCTCTAGGCCTACAGGACCACCAAGTGTGTTCCAACGGGCAAAATGTCATTCTCATTGGCATATGGAACGGAAGCGATCATCCCGGTCGACATCAGCATGCCGACACTCCACGTGGAAGGGTTGATCGAGATCAAAATGATGCACAATTCCGCCTGATCCTGGATCAGTCGGAGGAAAAGCGACAGCAAGCCCAAATCCGCATCACAGCATAACATCAGCAGATCCGAACCACGCGCCACAAGAAGGTGAAGATACACAAATTTCAAACCGAAGACTTGGTTCTGAAGTGCGTTATTCAGACTACACGGCAGAAGAATCAAGAGAAGCCCGGGCCCAAGTGAGAGGGTCCCTACACCATCATCGCTCAGGGAGGCAAAGGATCATACACCTTGGCTGAATAGGACGGGAAGATCCTCAAGAAACAATGGAACTCTTTTCACTTGAAATAATACTATGTGTAAAATCATATAATATCTAATGAAAAGATTATGCAAGTTCCCTTATTTTTGATTTTTTGTACCTTCTCCGAGCCTATAGTGGGTCTTACCCTGACGGCTATCCCTCAGGGAGTCTCCTGAAAGATGAAGGGTTGCCCGAGCTAGTAAACAGCCAATAGTGGGTCCTACCCTGACGGTTACCCCTCAGGGAGTCTCCCGAAAGATAGAGGCTCGCCCGCAATGACCGCTCGGAGACAGCCTATAGTGGGTCCTACCTTGACGGCTACCCCTCGGGGAGTTCTCCTAAAAGATAGAGGCTCGCCCGCAATGACCACTCAGAGCTCAGCCCATGGCTGCCCGAGCCAATCAACAGCCTATAGGGCATCCTACCTTGACGGCTACCCTTCGGGGAGTCTCCTAAAAGATGGAGGTTCGCTCGCAATGACCGTTCAGAGCTCAGCGCATAGCTGTCTGAGCCAATCAACAGCCTATAATGGGTCTTACCTTGACGGCTGCCCCGACAACATAACATCACAGTCAGAATATCTCCTACTCGGAGGTAAATTTTGTAGGTACTACTGCGGGACAAACACTGCTCAGGAACACACGCCTAACCATTCCAAACAAAACAGGCACAAGACAATCCAGGCAAGATCCAAACAATACTTTCATTTTAATTCATTGTTTATTATAAAGTTCATCGATTTTTACAAGCTTGGTTACATCTAACAAGAGTAATTCAAGATCTATTACATGTTCGTGCCTTTCTTGAAAGAAAAAAAGCAAAAAATAGACACTTTTAGTCACAACATCCATGACAGCATTCAGGAGATGACTCCTAAACAAACAATCCACCATTTCCGCAAGGGCAATGGCACCGAGAACTCTCAAAAAAATGTCAGCACTAAAGATCACGTCTCATACTGCAGAGTGAAGCCTGTACGACAATGATGATACCAACGCTAAGCCCGCAACTCCGAAGATGAACTTGGAGAGGTGGCAGGCAAACGATGGCTCCAACAAGAGTGCAGACGGCCAGACCTAGGGATCGGAACCATCAACAAGCATGCCTTTGCTCCCCTCGCCTTCACGTTGTAAGGAAAGAGAAGTGTCGAGCCCCAACTCCAAGCCAGCCCGATCAGATCAAAGACAAGACAGACCGACCAGACGGAAGCAAGAACCTTGCCTATCCTTCCTGATAGTCGGGCCATGTCACAAAAAATGAGGTTCCTTGATGGGCCCATCGCGATAACTGACGTTCCTCGACAAACAAACTCCTGAGCAACAGGGCAGCAACCATCTCCATCATTTCCCTCTCATTCTTCCACCAGACAAAGAAGAAAGAAGACATCACCACCTACCAACAAGGTGAAATCTTGAAAGCAAGGAATTTCAAGAGCAGCACAGATCTCCCCTCAAAGTTCTGCCCTATTTATAGATGGGAAGGGAGCCAGGACGTCCACTGTTCAAAATTCTAATCCCTAAGAAGACGAGAGAGATGCTTTTAACCCTCAAATCTTGAGCGGCCACTCGATCAGAAGCCTACACGTGTTGCGACGGCGTAGATCTCAACCGTTGCACACGATTCGCGGCACTAATCTCGAGCAACCACCTGATCAGAAGCCTACACTTGTCCTCAAGGATCAAATTCGAACCACGGTTCAAAGTCGCGGTTTCGGCCGCCAACTCGGCAGGCACTGTTTCAGAGACGACTCAGCGTCGCGGAAGGGACTCGGGCGATACGTGTAAAACACTACAAATAAAACTCAAAAAACTCTGAAAAAATCACGATAAATCTTAAAAAATGAAGACATCAATTTTTATGTATCACATGTCCAAAATAAGTTTGTTTTGAGGGGTAATTGGTGAAATATAATGATTTAAGGGTAAATTTAAGAAATATGTTGATTTAGGGGTAAATTTATAAATATGAAAGATTTGAGGGTAAATAGAGAAACCCAAAAAATAAAAAAATATAAAAAACAAAGGGGGAGAGATCGAATCAGATCTCTCTCCCCTCCAAATCTCTTGCTATCCCCCCTCCCCCACCGATTTATCTCCCATCTCTATCTCCCCCTCCAATCTCTCTCCCCTCTCTCTCGCTCTCCCCCTCCCCCTCCGATCTCTCTCCCCCATCTCTCCCGCTCTCTCCCTTCGATATCTCCCCCTCTGATCTCTCCCTCTCCCCCTCCTTTCGATCTCTCTCAGAGAGCGGAGGGAAAAAGATAAAGATAGAAGAGAAAGATCTGGCTGGAGGCGACGGCTTGGAGGCGGGCGAACGGCGGAGACAAGGTAAGTCTGCTTCTTTTTTCCTTACAGTGTTTTAAATATCCCCGATATTGCGCCGATATTGCGCCGATATTGCGTTTACGGCACCTAGCCGCAATGATTGGCACATCCAAACCGATATAGCGATTTTCACCCAAAATTGCCGATAAATCGGCATGGACCCGATATATCGGCCGCAATTTCGCCGATTTTGGACCCGATATAGCGTTTTACACTCAATTTGTATGTTAGGTATTTGGGTAATTCGAGCGATGTGGCAATGTGACATTTGTGAAGATTTTACACTTGGATAGTGATTATGCATTTATAAGCTTAATGCAAATTATCGAGTCAAGTATATGTTAAACATATAAGTATGATGTTTTATGTTGCTTTATTTAATTTATGAATATATTGTCTTATTGAGATGCAATTTAAGACAAGAAGATATGCATATTTACAGTCCGATTTTGACATCCGATTTTTGAAAATATCCCCGATATGTCCCCGATATATCCCCATCCCCGATAAATTTTCCAGGCCGATGTGGCCGCTGTGGCCGCCATATAGAACACTGTTTCCTTAACTCGGGTATTTTTTTCGCTTGACTGGATGACAACGTGCTTCACTCAGGTATAACCCGGGGTTGACTCGGTCATATCGACCGAGTCCATGGCCAACTCGGCCAATATGGCCGAGTTAACTCCGATTCCTACCCGAGTCACGAAAATATGTGAGAAAACACTGACTTGTGGCCCGATTTCAGATCAGTGACGGCTATTTCGATTCTGACTTGGTCGAGTCGGAGCTGGAACAGCCGAGATTTCAAACCGTGCTTCGAACCGTCGCGCTTGATTCATCGCACCAACCTCGAGCGTCGCGCTCCTTCAAAAAGCGACGGTTATCTGACCAACGCAACAGCTGATGGGACGCGCTTTAAAGTTTTGCCAGCCTGTAGAGGCACGTCACAAAAAAGACAAAAAATAAAGTGATACAGGCAGCCCGAATTCAAGTGCAAGAAGTATGCTCTCCTCCTTTATTCTCGGAGTCCCCAGGAGCACACAGCTCGCGAGGATAAATTCTCGACCTCATGCCAAAGAGGGAAGCATAGGGGGCATCTGTAGTAATCAGCTTTCCACCCCTCGAGATCACTACACGTGTCCATCCAATCCCTGGGCGGATGCATGACAAGTAGCTCTCTCCAGAACCTTTGAAGGAGACTCCCAGTCCCATTCAAGCTCTAAGTAGTTCAAGCAGTTGGAAGATTAGAGATAGGGTCGATTGCAAGTACCCCTATCTTTAAGCCAAATCTACATTTGAACCTAACGGTTACAGCTCCGGAACAGATTGATCATATTTACAACTGGACGAAGACCCCTGGATAAAGACAAATGTGTGCCCTGCTAATTCAAATCAGGATATTCAGCTCCAAATGCCTCCAAGATAAGCAGTTGAGATAGAACAGATATTTAAATACAACTGGACTCTGTAATCTTATCAAAAAAAATACGCACATGTATAAATAATAGACCCCTTTCTATGAGAAGGGGGACGATCAACAAAACCCAGAAACCCTAGCGCATGAGATAGGGCGATCATCATTGCAATTTTCCCTGAATTATAGTGGAATCCTCTCTCCCCTCTCCGTGGTTTTTTCTTTAGGGTTTCCACGTAAATCTTTGTGTTGGTTTGATCTCCAATTCATTTTATCTATCTCCCCAATTTTGGTGCGTGGACAAATTCCCCAGGAATTACCCACTGCAGTGTGTAACTCCAACTGATAGTTTTGACCACTCTCTTTAAAAAACCTCACTCTAGATCTAGTTAAGCATGGGTGAAGCATTCTACACTCTTGTTCAAGCATTTCACTTTATAACGCTCAAAATGTGTATCCTATTCATCTACTTTATAATTTTTTTTCAAGTGTGCCATTCAATCGATCATGCTTCCTTCTAGAGACTTTACTTTGTATTACTTTTAGAAAGAGAAATTATCTGTTCTTTGTTGGATCTCATCCCTGTCAAGAGATCAGTTTTATTTATATTGTATTTGAGAAAAACTCTCAATACCTTGGGAAGGGTAATGAGCTAGCTTTAAGATTTGTCCATTCACTTTGTTCAGCAAGGGTTCCTTTTGGATTTAAAGGAAACTCAAGAGAGGAGGATTTCCGTGACAAAGTAGGCATGGGGTAATCAATCATATTTATGATGTTTAAATTGTTTCTCACAATCTCTCGTCTTTCATCGTCAATTTCTTTCAGTAGGTATTATTTCTGAAATTCTTTAGTTTAGCTTGATATTTCATCATTTAGTTCAACTCCAACTAAATTGGGGTTTGTCATAGTTCGTGCTAGAACCTTTTATACAAAACTATTCACCAAAATTAATGGTTGGCAGTTTCACTTCCAAGCATTGATATTCAAAACCCAATTCATCTCTGGGAACTAACCTAAAGTGCTCAATAGAAAATCATCATTACCAAGATAAACAGAATAAACGATTTCTGCACCAGTATAGAGCTATTTTTCATTCAACAAAAAGGAGAAAAAAAGAAATAACTACCTTACAATGCAAGTAAACTAGCCTACATGGTTCCAGTAACAAATACCTACTTTCTATTACAAGTATCAGAAAGTGTACCTTGAATGATAAAATGACACCAGGTTCAAGTACTACTCCCGCACTTAAATGAACACCATCAGAAACTACTGCATAATTTATTTTGCAATCATCTTCTATGGTGACATTATCCCATATGTATGAGCCTTGGATAGAAACATAGCGCCCAATAGTGCAACCTTTCCCAATTACTGAATTGACGATAGAACTGTGGTCACCAATTGTGGTTCCCTCTCCAATTAATGAAAAAGGGCCAATTTGTGCTGATCGTGATTGGATTACCTCTGTAGAATGATGTGGTAATAAAGTTATTCAAGAGCACAATTACACAATAACATACATACACAGAACAAGAATCGAAGTAACACTAATTGTAGCTTAGCATGTCATATTCAAGACTACTATTGGCATCCAAGATAATATAATTTAAACAAGCATATGATATTAAAAATATATTCAGAAGGCTAAATCAAAATCTGCCATCATAAAAATATCATTCTAAAAAATCAAAGAAGGCGGGTCTTCATTAAAAGTTTAACGCAACAGCGTAGCTGAAATAGGAGTGTTAGCTAAATGAGTGCAATATTCTAATAGGTATGACCTTAAATAGTGCTAGATGTTTGACATAACAGCATAGCTGAAATAAGAGTGTCAGCTAAATGTAGTATAAGTATTGCATTTGCAAGAACTTAAAGCTAGCTTCAATTGAGGATAAGGAAGAATCATTTGAGACGGTACAGACAATTCCAATGGAGACCATGAAGAGGTAAGACATGTTCATACTTTGTGGAACAACAAGGACCAGGGAGTATGGATAGACTTAAAAGAACATGGATTGAACGGTAAAAACTGACATCATATTTGTCAACTTAATCAAATCGAAGAGATGTGTCAGACCCAAATATAAAAAAAGGATTCATGTACCCGGCTCAAAAAATTGAGATAAAGACTTCATAGTTGTTGTAGCTTATGACACCCAGCTCTGGGCATAAAAGTTGACAGCAGTTCAATCCAGTGTTACCAGGACACTTCAAATTTTTAGGTTTTTTGATGTATCAGAGACTCAAACACTTGGACAGTCGAGGACGCTTATCAGACACTTCAATGATACTTCAAGTAACAAAACATTACAATATCACAATTTTGTTGCAATCATGAAGCTTCTGTGTGCAATATAATAATACTAGATTCTATCAGATACACATCTAAGTGTTTTTTCTGAGTTATGACCCCAATTTGTTTAGTTGATTACACATCAGATAGATACATGGCTATGTACATATTGGCATGCATATTTATGAAATATAGCCATGTCTCCAACTCCCCGTATCAGAATTTTGAAAGGTTAATGTGTTGTACACATCAGGGCATCCAGGCCGTGTCCCGCATCCATCAACACGGTTCAAACTATTAGGCATCACATTACTCTCTGATGCTAACCGTTTTCTTCTCAACCTTTATTATCTAAGGTTGACTCCTTTACAAAAATCATAAAGCCCCAACTGATCAAGAATAGTTTCCAAGATATCCTAAGAGTTGAAAAGATAAAGAGAAGACAGTAAATATCTTAGATAAATAGTAAATATGACTTTGGAATTTTCTCAGTAATCAAGTAGGTCCTGACTCATAATAAGCTACACAACACAACCTTTTAAATAGGTGGTCAAAACACCGACTGTTAGTCATGCAAGAAGTTGTTTTTCCTTCAGCGTTTGAGGGTTTTGCAAGAGGAACAAGGGATTACATGTAGCTTTCAATATTACAAAAATATTCTAACAGCAACAACAATGCCTTTGGCCCCAAACTTTGAGACAGCTACATGAATCATTGTCTTTCACTCAGCTCTGCTAATAATCATCTCATCTGGTCAATTAGGTATAATACTACAGCCAACTATAATTTAATATGGTAAGAATAGTGATAAAATTAAAAAAAAAAGTAAAAGTTTCCAACTTCACAGAATTAAGCCCAGCTTGTTACGAAAGACAAATACAGAATATAAAAAAAATTATTAAGTTAAGCTAATTATTTGACTAGTTTCAAATGCAAGCTGAAATGTGACAGTTACAACCAAACCCACTATTGTGTAAACTATACAAAACACTGTATTTGAAAATTGTAATAGGAGTATGTAAATTACATATAAGATAGGCACTAAGAAATAAAATACAAACTATAAAATCATCCACATATACAATGCATTAGGCACAAGGTGATGAAATTTGAACAAAACAGTATGTGCAATTAGTAACACCCTTCACGTATGTGCTAATGGTGAATATTCATTCTTTCCCTTACCAGGTGCCTTGTATACTCCTTGTCTGTCAACCTTAATCCCTGAGCAATTTCCAAAGTACTGAACATCTGGAACCAAAGGATACGTCCACCTTTGCATTATGTCTTTACTGATTGTATCATAACTTCTAAAATTATCGACTCTTGCAGCATAACTAGAATGGATTTCATGAGTGAATATTTTGTAACCCATAATCTGAACAGATTCACCAACAGTTAAATAAGTGAAAATAAGGGGACAAACATCTAGAGCATAAGTAGCATCCACAGGAATATATAGTTTCAATCACGCATTTTTGCTAATTAATAAAACATCCAGCACTGTAGTGACATCAAAAGCATCAAATGTAAACTCTAACACAGTGAGAAGAAGTGTTGTAAGAAAATTTCATTGCTCAACTTGAAAAGAAAGGGTTCAACAACACATGAAATCCTAAACTTAAATGCTCACATAGAATGCTAAGTACCAGGTCCATGTTGACCGATCCTAAATTTGATTGTCAAGTGTGTGAAAACAGTTACAACCAAACCCCTAGCTGAATAGATGCTACATCTTTGAACGAACAAAACGCTCCAATGATATCCGAAGCAATTTGAATCCCTTAGAACTAGAAATGATTAATCATTTATAGACAAGCTGGAAAGGATCATGTAGAAGTAGAATGTAAGTATTAGTAATGTATGAGGAAGATCAAAGCATACTAGAGAATTATCTAGAAATATCAGAAGCAATATCTAAGAATGACCAGAGCAATTTAAGGATGAATTCAGGCTAAGAGTGCACCACACCCGCTAGCCATATTTATGCAGAATATGGTCCTCATTCTGCCACTACCATTCGTGAGTCTTAACAGTTGTGCACATTTAGCTACAACCATCATTGCTAGACCAAATCATAAATGTGCGAAAAGAAACCCAATTCTGAAATAAATCCCACCGTGGGAACTTGCCTTTGCGCATAACACATTGGAGAAAATTCAGGAAAGTAACAACCACAACAAGAACATAGAAACAATTTCTTTGGTACTGATCTTGTTAGCAAGTGGCCCCTGACTTGCATGCCACACAGTTGCATGAGGAAAATGAAAGCATTATATCTTATTGATCTTAAACTTTCTCTAAGCATGCTAAAACTGTCAAAACAGCATGCTCGGACCAATTAGGGATAATTGACTCGTACAAGCACCCTGGTGATTAAAAGTAAAGTGTGTTCAGTACCGGTCAGGAGGAGGTTCACTACCTATTCCAGAAGAATCTAATCCTTTTACCAAATCATATGCCAAGGCCAGTGCAACATCAAGTTTAAAGTATAAAGAATTATTAAGTGTTTGATCTAATATTTTGATTATTGTTCCATTCAGCTCAAGGTCAATTCATGGCCACCAAATGTAGCAATGTCTCCTTCATCTGAAGTAGTATTGCCTAATTCCACCAACCAATATAGTAATGCACCTCCCATTTGAGGTTCATTACTATTCAGGTTGCCAAAACTGATGACCAAAGAACTAAAGGAAAAACAGTAATGATTAATTGATTAAATGAGCTGCACTGAAGAATTTAGCGCTAGTATTCAGCCGTACCTTACTATTTATTGGATTTAAAGCTTGGAGCTTGAATTTTGATTATTCAATCCAATCAGAATTGCGAACTTGTTTTACTTGAAATGGTTTTTTCCATCTTTTTGAATGAGTACCAGATCAGGAGTTGCTCTATAGATATAGAAAGATACAAGCATCTATTTTTATAATCCTTTAACTGCCTTCAAATGTATATACATATGTATCATTTTATACATGTTAAGTATTGAAATCACTTGGTATACATTGTTAAACCACAACCAACAACTTAAAGCTTTCAAGGTAAAGTGGTTTTCTGGCATGGTGTCAGGGCCCAGGTTTCAAGAGATATTGGGTCCAATTGTCATCATTCTCAATTTAAATATGTAATTAGTGTATGTTTTTGTTGATTACCAACAAAGAGAGTTGTTGCTATCAATATAAACAAAAAATAAGCATTTAAGAGCACAAGTGTGTGACCGCGAATGCGTCTTGCAAGTATGGGGTTCCATGGCCTTAGGGAAAATCTCCAAAGATCACGGGATTCTCCCAAATGGACCAAGATTTATAAAATGGAAATGGACTTTGAACAGGGAGAGACTGACAGCCAAAATTTGTTCAGAGACATTTCATATCACTGCAAATTTATGTTGTTACCAATAAGGAAAATTCGAGCTACAAGAAGAAACAAAGTGGGAACCATTAAGTGAACAAGCAAATAGGTTTTAGTAAGTATAGGCATTGACATTATAGATGTCATGCAGATTCTACATGTCCAGTAGCCAACTCCTGCATGCATGATCATGAATGTTGCCCCCAATAAACAAACATCTGTCGTTTCTCTAAAAACATTACTCTGGTACCCTGTAGCATGTTCAGATAACTAAAAGCTTTGTGTAAGATGGAGAGAAAAGTAAATCTCCTTTTTCATTTAGAAAATAAACTGGAAATCATTTAAATTTACAAGCTGAATAATAACTTCATCTGCTAACTTGGTCACAAAATCACGTTCACTTGAAAAAAAAATATCCCATGCATTGCAGTATCACTTTCTCAGGGCGTTGCCCTATATTTTTAGTAAGTGAAAATTTGCATGCTTCATAAGCATACTTTTTTCTAAATGATGAATAAATATTTCAGAAAGGAAAGACTAGTTCAGTGATATCTGATAACTGCAGAGCAATGCATTCAACATTCTCGAATTTCAACAACGAACGAGTGCTATACTGCTATGTCTTTTCCTTAAAAAACCAAGGTACAAGCAAAATGATAAAGTGTTTACATTTCACTTTGGAAGATGAAAATGGAATTAACAAAATTTCATAGTACTTGCCAGTAAAACTCCATAGATGGATTAAATATTAAGTAATCAGCCAAATACTATGTCTTCCCGCATGGCATATCAAATGATCAGCACGATTGACTGACTAAAAGTCCAAGAGAGAAGCTACAAAAGATATACGAAGAACAAGCTTACGTCATCAACAAGCAGTCCCTTTACAAAATGACGCCGGAGATGTTGGTAATCAAAATTGTCAGTGAAAAGACTAAGAACTTCTGGAGAGCAAATATCAATGTAGCAATCCTGCATGAAGAATTTTTGACTGAGTTATTGCAGAATATGATACAGGATTTGCAGAAACCAGGGAAAGGCAGACTGCAGTCATACATTAGAAACCATGGAAAGAAAACAAACTAGCACTCGTGCAGCTGGGGAAAAAATTGCAGTCTATTTGCAGAATTTGAGATGCACCGCCTTGCAAATATTATAAGGCTCAATGCATGATACTAATAATTGCTATCTAATAATTTTTATCTAAGCTTCCATATTCGTTCACAATACTCATTTAACATGTTGAACACACGTGCACACAGTGTGTGCACACTCAAAACAACGACACGTTACAGGGTACCTAGATAACATGGAAAGACAAAAGACCAGCAGTGGTGCACCTGGAGAAAAAATATATTCCAGTTTATATGCAGAATAATAAGATGGAACTGCATTGCAAGCTTAATACAATTACAATCGATGCAAAGTACTCATTTGTCGTCTATGCTTTCCATCTCTATCATCCACAATATAATTTCACGTATTACTGTTATGCCGCCACCGTAGTTGTCAATAATACAAAATATGATTACTACAGCCCCATATGCAACACCATAAATGTATGGGTTAAATTCCACATAAAAAAGGGCTTGTGCAGCCTATTGTGAACCAGAGATATGGATATACAGCCACATACTCAGGTGAAGAGGTTTATGCGGTCAGCTTTCCAGACCTGAACCTTGAACATTCTAAGTCTTAATCCCCTTTTTTATGTCTTTATCTAATCCCCACTTCCACAGCTTCTTCAAATACACAACCCTACTCTCCAGATTTGAAACATTCTGTTTCAAACATTTGGTATGGTTAATTTATTTGTGCTCTTGTGGTTGAATCATACTTGTGGATGCTTTCTGTGGTACTAGATTCAGACTTTGGTTATAACCCGTGTTCACGTGTTATATATGGTGCTTTCATGTTTTATTTTACGTTATAGTTGTTGCTTGTTACACGTTAGATCGTTATGATCATAGCCACTTATGTAACAATTTTTTATTAATTTAATTCTATGTGTGTTCATTATCTATTATTAGCATGGCTGTTAGTTTTTCAGCTCATAACTACACATGAAAAGTTCTGAATAATGGTTTGAATACTGATACTCAAAACACTAGTCAGCCCAATGGTTTGTTTATTCCCCTCCCCACCACCCAAATACCCAATTGGTCCCTAGTAGGGAGGGCCTGCTACTAGCCACCTATCAGATGGTAGGATAGGAAATAAACAAATCATTGATCCACTGACCACTGGTCTGATTTGCATTACTCTAATTGATAGTATGGACATCAAATAGTTTTATATCTTTCCCTCCAGCTTTTCCGGTTTTCTGTAATTTTTATTTTTTTTATTCTATTACTTTAATTAATTTATCCATGTGATCAGAATCTCTGTGGTATACAACAGGATGTTGCAGACTGCTGTGTACTGCTGTTTACAACATTACTAGCAAGTGGTTGTTGTTTGAGAAAGAAGCCAACAGTTTCTCGAATTTGCAAATCATAAAGATGATGCAAGAGTTGTAGTTGTTGTCAAAGATTAAGACATAAGAGAACCCCAACCAGATTCTCAAGATTCAAATATAGAAGATGATGTGAGCCAGGACATAAGAAAGCACACATGGGATATGTAGAAAGAAACATCAACGTCAGAATTAAAGCAGTGAGCTCACCTGTCCACATTCCATAGCAAGTTCATTTGCAGTTAAAACTTGTAAGGCGCAAAAATTAGATAGAAGAACTTCATAAATTCAAATAATTAAGAAAACTGAATGTGAAAGATCCTTGAGAAATTAAAATTGCTTCATAAATAAGAAGAAAATTACCAGATCAGCAACTGTGGGTGAACAGATAAGAATTGGGGCATTAGGTTTACATCCTAAAGGGCCACTTAGTTAAATCAAATTTATAAAATGGTTAAACATATAAAAGTGTAGCTACATTTTCTCAGATGGAACATGTTCACATGAAAAGGTGTTGCCACACTGATACGGTCACATGAAGTTATAACCACCCATGGAGTCAACATGCAATATATAGAAGTCGAGATGGGATAAATAGACGAATAAGGTTCAAATTCAGATGAAGTTTTCAATTTATAAGTTCACAAAGAACAAAGTTTTAGATTAAACAGGAAAGTGAGAGCATGAGCAATGGTCACCCGAATAAAAACTTTTATTTCAGCAGAGAAAAAATTTACTTAATGGAATGTTAGTTATAAATAGAGGTCTAAAAGGTATTTAAAAACCAACAGTTATTACTACATCGACTGCTAAGAAGACACAATAACTGAGCAAACAAGGAAAACCAATTCTCTAAAAAAAAATTCAAATGTAGACAAGGATGCCTTATCTTCACAAGCATTTATGAGACAGCTGCACAAAAAGCTCAAAAGTTTTATGCATAAAAAAGCAACGCTAAACCCGAAATTGAATTTGAAACCAGAATTACCTGTTTATCATTATGTAAACAAAGAGAAGGATTGTCAGCTAGCAATGTTTTATCGAGAGAGATAAACTGACGTGAGGGGTCTGCCTTGTCCTCATAATACAGAAGTTCTTTCGTCTCGGGATCAATTGCCATTACAATTTCATCATTACCAAGCCGAGTTTGATGTGTTATAGGTGAAGGTTTAGAGTGCTTGATGACCATAGTCATCACAGCAAGTGGATCCTTCTTTCTTCTTTTTTTGTGCTCATGAAGTGCTTGCGTTAAGCTCATGTTGCTGACTGTATCACCACTTATGAGAACAAAGTCTCCATGAATCTTCAAAGAAGAACGAAAAGGTTACATCAAATTCAAGTCTTTTGAGTTAATCAACATGCTCAAAATTTCCAAGAGCAGAGGAAAATGACTATTGCATGCCATGTCAACCCAGCAGCGGAAAGGAAATGATGAAAGAGCATCAAAAGAAACAAAATCTGCGTCATTATCAATTAAGTAATTTTTGGACAATCATTCATCAAATCCAATTTGTAAAGAAAATTATTTGGACACCTCAAAAGTAGTGTGATGGTAAGCCTATAAGTGATATCACCAGCTAGTCCCTTTGTGAAAAATAATTTCTCTGCCATAGCAACAATAGGGTAAGTGAAGGTGACATTAACCAGCAGCCCATGGCATATTAGGATATCAACATAGCAAGAATTCTTATCTCCCTTAACATCGTAGGAAAGTACAATAGTAGATTGTTCTTCTGTACACAAGCAAAATGAAGAGGGAAATACTAGGAATATCAAGAACATCTCTTAACCGTCAGTTCTGCAAACAAGACTCATGAAAAAGACTAAACAGTGTGACAATTATTAATAGCCAAGGTGCTTTCAAACCATAGCAAACATATCATGGACATGCTTTTGATTAGGTGGCGCCTACGAGGGTGCGCGGGCACGGGGGGAGCCAAGAGAACTTTCCATAGGTTCAACCAATCAGATCAACCTACATTGAGAAAACGACGACGATGAAATTGGTGTATCACCAAGTCGGGCATAACAAAGGACTTAAATCATCATCAATGATCTCAGATATAGGTTAAGTTGATGATTTTCATAAACCTCTTTATCATGATTTCAAATATCAGCCAATTTTGATATATATCGGCAATATTGTATCAGGTTTTGAGGTACCCGACACAAAGTATCAGACTCGATGACAACCGATATTGAGTGATATTGATACCAAAAGTCATTGGCTGATACCAACACCAATACTGAGATTCTAAACCATGCTACTTATTGACTAGACAAAGCCAAAAGGTATTATTCATCATAGGCTTTGAGAAGTGAGAAGTACCATGAGTTTTTCCACCACGACTGCATTTTCTAAGTAACCCACGTCCAAGTTGAATCCATGGATTCTTGCCTTTTGCACGTGGAGCCGAAATTTTGACATTGCTGACTTTGATTTTGCCATGTAAATGGACATGTAATTCTTTCAGGGTATATTGATGAAAAACAAGATTGGTTTCTATATATCAATACTGACTATAATCAGTTCTTACAGTTCTTTCAATTACTTGGCCACACACCATCTGCTTTGTGTGTGGATGAATAATCTGGTGGACTCATTTACAATGCCAGCATGTAGAATGTGATATTTCATTTACATCAATCTTTTTAACAATTTCTATGCAAAAACTTCGCCATGTATTAAACCAAGCAACTATTCTTTATTTCATGCAGTGGGAATTTGCAAGTTGTCAAACCAAACACATGACCCGGTGTTAACTCCAGGAACAAAAGCTACATGTAGTTTTCATTGTAGCCCAACTACATCAAGCCAAACAACCCCTAAAGGTCGAATCATAAGGTATATGTGTGAGGTCTTATTGTGTTAAGGATGTGTGTGATTGAAGTAGTCCCTCCACTAGGAAGATGAGTGAATGAGGTGAAGAATTTAAACACGAAGTTATAACTAGATCTATTGGCTTAAGCTTTTGGGCCGGATTCGGTCGTAACCCATAAATGTCCCCACAGTTGACTCTTCAAGGGGCCATATTTTTCATCATAAACAGTATCAAAACCAGGGCCATGCCCAAGGGGGATTAGAAAATGCATAGAGGTCTGGTTATTGCCAGACTATGAAGGATGTACCCAAGCCTTATCTAATGGATGTCCATGTCATACATATAAGGAGATGGCTAGCCCATGTAATTCATGTGGAGGATTGTGTGGAAGGTGAAGATCATATGCCAATGTGATTCTTGCCGACACACATTAAAGGGGAGCATTGTTAAGGATACATGTTGTATTGAAATAATCTTATAATCGAGGTTTGAGTGAAAAGGAAACATAAATATAAAGTTAGAACTAGATCTTAAGCTATGTCTTAACTCATCATAGCTTCATGGTTTGACCCAATTTATCATCTCGGTATCGGGCAATATTTCAAAATATTTCAAACCATGCAAATACATTCGCTCATAAATAAAGATTACTCATATTTGCATTTAGATCCCCCAAAAGAAAATACAAATATAATAATACCTATATCCCCACTGCATTTGCTCCACTTTCACACAAGTGGCCTAGCTCCAAGTAATTTCAAGAAAACTTACACGCTACACAAAATTCTAAACTAAAATTGGTTGGCATTTTCAATGACTACAATTGAGATACATTCAAAGTGTGTGAGATGATAATACTAGTTTGAGATCTTTATCTTAGAATTATTGCATCCTCTAAAATGACGGCACCTAAAGCATCCGTAGGCCACAGAATATTCCATCATGCCATAGACATGACAGTGAAAATGTCAACACACATATATATAGCAAGATCACATGTGGTGAACTTGTCCTATTATCAAAGAAGTTAGACAATCCTGCATCAAGATCACTCCATCAGCACACAAAATCAACAAAGCACCATGAATGGAGCTCTTGAACTCCTTTTACCTCTTTTCCTAGATTCTAGAAAAGAGAGGTTATGATGGTAGGAGATCAAAATATAGGGTATGACCTCCAACAAACTCAATGTAGTTAACTTTAGCCCCCTTCCTTCCTCTAGAATTCAAGATGAACTAATGAGAACTAGGTAGGTAGCTCTCAATGGCCCCCTTGTATGTTTTGTGATGAATCTGAGAGAAAACTGAAACCCAAATCACTTAAAAATGTATTGTCTTATGTCTTTTGGCTTGTAGCTTATGATCAATTCAGGACTATACAAGCAATAATAAGTACTCAACAGTGTGTCCATTAAACCACTTGACTACTGAGAAGCCGATGTCTAACGGTCACCAAAAATTAGTTGTTGTGACATCAATATAGTTATCAGATATATATATACCAATAAGTAACATTCAATCATTCTTCACCATTGTTGTTCTCAAGATCCTTGTAGCTTATTGCGCATCTGCAACACCCTTGTTATATTATACAGTCCTCACCGTATCCATCCACATCATCCTTGTTGCCTTAGTCATCGCCTTAGTCATCTCACCTTTTGGTCCACCTACCCGAGATGCCTAAAGATGACGAAGATAGAGTACTGGAAGAGAACTGCTAATCACATAATGTGTGGACTTCAACACATGACCATATACTGCATTAAACCTTTTTCTACACGTTGCAAAATCAGATGCCTGAACATGAACAAGACAGATGATTGGAAGAGAACTGCTAACCATATAACATGTGACTTTTAATACACTGTCACATAATGAATTAAACACCTGACTTCGGGACGTTAATACTACAGACATAACAATTTACATGATGGATGAAAATAATGAAATATCCCTCTAGGAAATTATGTTTCCATCCAATGCCTCTAGTATAAGGACACAAAATCATCTCATGAATGCTTAAAAGATCAATATGAATAGCCTATGTCTACTTGAATTTCATCCCCATATTCAATGATTTGTAAAGAGGTCTCTCCATGATTATTCAACTCCCAAAATGCATGTGGTTGATAGACACCCAAGATTGTAAAATTCCTAGGGGCACACATCTCAAAAAAATGTCAAACAATAGCTGAAGTACGAGGTTCTGTCAATCTATCCAAACCCTTGACTTGTAAAACAGGATACTCTCATTGAAAACCAATTAAATCTCTAAATAACTGTGATTAACTTGTTCATTGAAAAACAACCTAAGTCATACGTTATTCATACAATCTCGAGGCCCTCGTGACCTTTTGAACAGATTGTAGCCGAGTCAATGCATTAATACATAGGATGAATTTAAGAACTTTATAACCAAG
Source organism: Agave tequilana (assembly GCA_038442645.1). Classification (NCBI taxonomy): domain Eukaryota; kingdom Viridiplantae; phylum Streptophyta; class Magnoliopsida; order Asparagales; family Asparagaceae; genus Agave; species Agave tequilana. The sequence goes on from JAVJIF010010617.1 coordinate 125,904, forward strand.
CAATGTCTCCAATGACCTAACTTGGAAATTTTCCCTTCCTCGCTGCCTCATTTCATCTTATAGTCTATATATCAGAATTTACAAGCTGGGGTCGGTGGATGTCAAAAATCTTAAACAAAATTCACCTTATAGATTATAAGAAAAAGTAAGACAGACAAGCTAATTTTAAAGAAAATTCGACTACCAGCACTCACCACGCCATGGTTATAAATAACCCGAAGTGCATCCCCAGCACTGATAGCATCGTGGGACTCAATCGTCGTCACGCTAAACGTAGCCTGCTGCTTGGTCCACTGAGACCCGTCAAGAAAATCCTTCACCTGCCCCGAATGAGCGCAGCAAAACACGAAGACCTCTTCGACTCCGACCGATTCGAGCCACGCCAGAGAGTATTCTATCATGGGAACATTCACCAGCGGCAAGAGCACCTTATCAAGAAACGGAAATGAAAGAATTAGGGTTTAAGATTAGGGTTAGGGTTTTGGGTGGGGGGGATCGGTACGTACTTTTGGGCGCTCGAGGGTGATCGGCCGGAACTTGGTGGCGAAGCTGTCGGCGAGGAGGACGGCCTGGAGAGGGGTGCGGGCGAGGTCGTCGGGGTCGGAGGAGTCGCGGGCGCCTTTCTTCTGCGCCATTGACGACGAGGGCGAGGACGGAAACTGAAGTTGGGGGAGAGGCTTTGAGGGAGAGATTGGAGAAGAGGTTCTGGTAGGGTTTCTGTTCGAATTGGGTGGAATCGCTACCCGAATCTAGTTTTAGGGGAGAGTTTAGACTCGGGTCCTTCTCTTGGCAAGAGCTGAATGTGGAGTTAAAGACGTAAAGAGAGAATTTAATCTGGATTTATGTTACCAAAATAATTTTTTATTTATCAGTACGCGTTAAAAAAAATATTATCGGTCATGGGTTAAATGGTTAAATGATGTTAACATTCAAAACCTTCTTTTTCTTTCTTTCATTTTTTTTTTTTTTTTTTTTGCTAAATTTATCAGTACAACTTTCTTACTTTTCCAAAAATACTACCACCAAATTTTTAATTCTTAATTAACCCCTTAATGTATTAAATGATATTCTCAAAAGATTACATATCATCAGCTTGCTATTAGAAGGGGTGTCACGTGCCTGTCAGGTGACCGAAATATAATGAAAATGTCCTTATTTTGCACGTGTAATGCACATGTTTAGATTTGATTTTCATTAAAAACACTTGCACACTCACCCACACTTACTCTTATCTTCTTCTCCTCTTCTCTTTCCTCTTTTATTCTAAGGCTCATCTCATCTTGCCTTATTCTCCTTATTTTTCCTTGACCTTCTTCAAATGGCATTTGAAAGGAATTATTCTTGTGGCGTTCGCACTGTTGCTGCCCGATTGTCAATAGACTTCGATTTGGGTCATCAATTTTGGGGGTATCCCAACTAAAAGGTTCAACGATTGCAGCTTCTTCGAGTGGATAAATGCTAATGAGCAGGATGACGTCTCAAGCGCACTCAAGAAGAAGGTGATAACAGGCAACACATCATGTTGAAAGAGAACAATAGCAAACATAGTGGATCTATGGTGGATACAAATAATGAAGCTTTGAGTAGAGATATTGTTGAATTAAATCAGAGGAACAAAGAGATCCTCAGAAATGTTAGCATCATAAAATAAAAATCAGACAGTTTTCTTGAGGAAATCAAAAAGTCGTTACTATTTTTTGGTGAACAAATATGTTATTATAGGGATGACTATAGGTTATTTACTTGGAAGAGCCTAAATATGACGTAATTGCAGTTGAAATGTGAATAATTTGTAATGTGTTTGATGAATTAGATATTTTGTTGTTGTTTTCAATCGGGGAAAATCTATTTTATAACTTGATTACTTTGGTTCACTTAGTGATGTTAGTGTTATGAGAAATGAGATAAGAAATGTGTGTAAAAACTCGTAACATATTGAAAACTATCAAATTTTGGTTAAAAATACCAAGTTATTTCATCCCAATAAAGTACCATCATCTTTTACAAAAGTCTCAAGTAACTACCATGAACTATTTCAAATTTCCCAAAAAACTACCATGAACTTTTCATAAAGTCTCAAATAACAACCGTGAACTATAATATAATTCCCAACTAACTATCACAAATTTTTTTATTCTCGGGCATAAGAATTTGTGCATTCTTCATTACACAAAATACACCTGTTACAATATTAACTCGTGAGTACACAATACCATAATAGAGATGTACAATTTTAACTCAAAAACACATATACTAATGGATAGAAAACATTCAAATACATTTACATTACTTATAAATTAGATACTATGTTGCACTACTTCATAAATACCATGTGTTCCACTGTATTTAAAAAAAAGAAAGAAAACCATATAATTTTATCACCGCTATACCTCCAAAAAAAGATACTTTTACTTAGAATATACATCCCAATTCATTACATCACCATTTATATTAACAAAGTTAAAACTTTTTAACTCACTGTATCGAACCAAAAAGACATTTACATCGTACAAATACAAATGATCTCCTCAACAAAAAAAGGCATAAGACATTCCCAAAATATAGTAACACACAAAATACAAATATGATGTCTTCGAGCTTCTTTTACGTTTTCTTCTTCATTTAGGGATTGGTGTCTTGCTATGAGATTCTAAAGTAGGCATATCTTGTTTTGAACTCTGAAATAGGGTAACACATACGATTGGCTATGGAAATTTTAATTTGGGACATTATGAATAAAAAAAGAAACTTTACTATTGGATCACATGATTGTACATTGCTGACTTGGACCTTATCTCTTGTATTATTCCTAATAATGTGATCATGTTTCACAATTTTGGATAACACTTTATAACAAGATGTACTTGAAAATATATATATATTCAGATAGAGCTGATCATGTGAAATCTCACTTTATTCACATTCTTGTACGTGGAAGCTACATTCTTGTATCCCCTTCTAGGTGGTACTTTATTTTTTATTCTCCCTCTCTTTTGAATAGCATTCATCATACCAACACCCTAAAAAGAAAGTGAAAAAAACAAGTTAATTGTTTGGAAAATATTGAAATTGATTCAGTGAACTGGTTAATTTAAATCTACATGTGTGATGGCATTGGTAGCAGTTGTGAATCCTCGTAGCTTCTAAAATTTAATGTTAATTCCTTGTATGCATTCCACTTCTATGCTAATGGTGATGCTTGTCCACCTCCAACTTCTCTACCTACGGTGATGTGTTGCGCCCCAAATAGTCTCCAGACCTAGCTGTCACATCAACCCTGATTGCAGCTATACCTCTTCTTCCTCTTCCTCTTCCTCTTGGGCCACCTCTGCCTCTACCTTTTCTTTTTCAGTTGTTGCTGAAATAGTTGATGCTAAAGCATGTGCAGTATCAATACTTTGATTGCTTGTGTGATAGGGATTTTTTGCCATAAATGATTAGACATTTCAGATTGAATCTGCCAAAAATACAGAAGAAAGGAGACTATCTTTCAGGACAGGAGCACTGGTGTAGTGTTAGCCGAAGACTCGCGTGAAAATAAATATTCTTATTTGAAGAAAGCAGAGAATACTGCTGGCCCAAAGATAACAATCACTCTCTGTTTTGACGATTCTCCACTCATGAATATATATATATATATATATATATATATATATATATATATATATATATATATATATATATATATATATATATATATATATATATATATATATATATATATATATATATATATGAGAACTAACAATTTTTTTAAGTGTTTATAAGTTTTAGGTTCTCAAAGCGATAGATTGATAGAACTAACAATTCTTTTAAGTGTTTATAAGTTTCAGGTTCTCAAAGCGATGGATTGATCTTCAACTATTAACTTAAGATTGAAGCTTGGAGATATATCCATCTAGGTGAAGATGTATTTTGTATAGACTTATAGGCATATTCTTTGTAAGAATTAGTTTGTAAACATCTAGTATAGGGAGCAAACCTCAAAGGATTCATGCACACACATTTTACACAAAAGTTTTTTGAAAAACCTATGTTATTTGTTTTATTTTTCAACAGTCTATAAGGGTTGTCGACAGCTCCACTGAAGAGACTGTCGATAGGCATTTCCCGTGAGTGCACTGTTGACAGATATGTCAATAGTGTTGTCGAGAGCGTTTTATAGAGACTCGAAGATTTCAAAAATATGGGTCTCTTTCGACAGCTGATACTGTATGTATCAACATTGACTGTTGACAGTCCTACTGAACTATCGACAACAGTAGTTGTTGAATAGCTATTTTTTGAAACAGTGAACCTAGCATTGTTGTTAGCCCACTTTAGTTGTCGACAGCACAAGGTGACCGTTCACAAGTTTTACCTGAATTTTAACATGTTTTAAATAAAAAAAATTCTTATTTTGATCCTCTAAACGGCTACTATTCTAAACTTATAAATACGAATGATTTCTGAAAGTTTAACAACAGTTTTTCAAGGGCTAAAATCATCCTACATCTATCAAAATTTTTGAGCTTTTAGTACTCTTTACTATTTTTCTCACTCACCAAGTCCTTGAGCTATATCTCTTTCCACTCTAAACTATAGAATTCTTGTAGTGGTCTGTTTGTGATCTGAAGAAGGTCACTTGATCTTTGTAATCTTGTGAGAATGTTTCTCTAGTGAAAGAGGAGATTGCTTGGAGTTACAGCTTTGAGATCTTACGAGATCTGTTATTGTAAAGTGTAATCGTGGTTACATAGTGGAATCCTTTATTACGGTGAAGGTGGGAACATAGAGTAGTGGCTCGAACCTCGAGAAAAACTCTTTGTGTTTGCGATTGGTTTTAGTTTGCTTTCTCCATACTCTTTACTTTACTGCAATATCTTGCTTATTATTCTTGAATCATTGTCCATCTATTATCACCATATCAAGAAAACAGTTACGCACCTCAACTCTTATTTAAGAGGAATCACGATGAGAAGTTCAGAACCCTTCACGGGGTATCCAGCTTCATTTCTTGGCTGTAAGTTTTAGGTTGGATTGTGTTGTTATTCTTTGTGTATCTCTATTGTGCTTAAGTTTTAATTTTTGTATTTGCTACCTTATCACCTATTCACCCCCCACTAGATGATTTCAATTGATATCAGAGCTAGTGTTCTTGTTTAAAGGTTTCACCACCAAAAAGTGATCCTATCTTGACCTATCACAATATTTGTTGCACATGCATGGTGGACAACGTCAAGACCTCACCAAAGTTTGATGGACTTAACTTTTTCATTTGAAAATTTAAGATGACCGTCTTCCTACAATCATTAAGAAGTAGTGTAGCCAAGGCTATCACAAATCCTTTTGTGATTCTTAATGGTGATGAGAACACATGGTCTGATATCACCGTTAAGGAGTTAGAGGCTAATGCCAAGGCCCACTATGACCTTTGGCAAGCACTCAATAATGAGAAAATTTCTAAGGGTGATAAATTGCAAATCTGCGTATGAGATTTGGAACAATCTTGTAGTTACCCATGAGGGAACCTCTCAAGTAAAGAGAGCAAAAATTGATTTATTGCATTCTCAATATGAGAACTTTAACATGAATGGTAATGAGACCATAAATGATATGATTACAAGATTTACTAAGATTACTAATGATCTTTTTTCTTTAGGTGACTCCATCGACAATGACCAAAAGGTTAGAAAGGTTATTAGAGCACTTCCTCAATCTTGAGAAGTGAAATCTACCATCTTGAAGGAGTTAAATGTCAAAGAGAAAATGGACTTCATGGGACTTATTGGTAATTTGAAGACCCATGAGATGGAGGAAAGGTCAGAGAAGATAGGTCCTACTAAAGAAGAAGAATGTTGCTTTCAAGTCCACTCCAATCCTCTCTGGCGACAATGAAGATATTGACAATGAAGATGATGATGATGAAGAGCTCTCTCTCTTAGTCAAGAACATGAGAAGAATGTTCTATAAGAGAGAAAAATACAACAACTATAGAAAGGGAAGAAAAGACAAGGCAAAGAGGAAAGAAAAGGTAATGAAATTGGGCCATGCTATAATTGCAAGAAGCCGGACCACTTCATTGTGGATTGTCCCGAAATAAGGAACAAGACTTCCTCCTCCAAGAAGCCATACAAAAAGAAAGTTATGAAGGCTACTTGGGATGACTCCGAAAGCAACTCCGAAGAAGACGTAGACTCGGCAAATGTGTGCTTCATGGCACAAGGAGAAAACTCTCTAAGGTAACTTCAAAACCCATTCTTGATGATTCCGAATTAACTCTTAATGAACTCGGATGAAAAATATATTTTTCAAGAACTTGATGAAAAATATATTTTTCCTTAAGTTTAAATATTCAAGATTAAAAAGAGAAAGTGATTTCTTGAAATAAAAATTAACTATTATTTCTAAAGAAAAAGAAGATTTGTCTATTTATTTTGAGAAAACTAAAAAGGATACTTTACAAGGTTGCATGCAAGGGTAAAAGTCCTATGATTTCTATTGAGAACAATGAATTCGAAGTTTTGAAGAAAAGAATGGATGTTTTAGATTCGGATCTTAAAAGCTTGTGCTTTTAACAAAAATAAAATTGAATTTTTATTTTCAAAACAACAACCATTGTATACACATCACATCAAAACATGTACCCCACACAAAGCATGCTCACCAAGCACCACATTCACATCATCATGCTTTCATATATGCCGAAATTTTTACTTGCACCTATTGCGGCCGAAAAGGCCATTTAGTTAAGTTTTATTATAATAAATTGAATATGATAAATAGAAAAACTTGGATTCGAAATACTAATCCTTAACGACCTAAAAAGATTTGGTTCCAAAATCATCACCCTCTACTTCTATAGACGCAGGTACACACCAAACCTCCAAGACGTAGGGAACAGTGGTGTCTTAATAGTGGTTGCTCAAGACACATGACTTGAGATATCAATAATTTGCAACACTATCAAGATTAAAAGAAGGTCGTCCTGTCACCTCCGAAGATGATTCAAAAGGTGTTACTATCACCTTCAGAGATATTCAGAAGGTGGTACTCTTTCATTACATATTGTGAAGAAATATGAGTTCTCTTGCCCGAGAACCCCACAACAAAATGAGGTGGTTGAAAGGAAAAATAGGACTCTCCAAGAGATGCAAGAACCATGATAAATGAATATGGCCTCCCTTAATATCTATGGGTCAAGGCCGTTAATACTTCATGTTATATTTAATAACAAAGTTTATTTTTGAAAGAAACATGTGGAAACACTTTTTGAGGTTTATCATTTGAAAAAGTCAAATGTTTCTCATTTAAAAGTTTTTGGTTGCAAATGTTGTGTGTTAAATACAAGAGAAGTTTTGGGCAAATTTGATTCCAAGGTTTTTGAAAGTATCTTTGTTGGTTATTCCTCTAATATTAAAACTTATAGAATCTTCAACAAATCTACTTTGACCATTGAAGAATCCATGCATGTTAAGTTTGAGGAATCTAACAAGTTTGTTAAGAATGTAAATGTGCAAATTAATTCTTTAGGTGAAGATATGAAAAAAAAACAACACTCAAGAGAGCTTCCATTCAAGAAAAATCAAAAAAATGAGGAACCAAATAACAATGGACAAGAAGGATGTCACGAAGATGAAGTTCAACCTTTTCAACCTCTTCCAAGAGATTGGAGTATGCTTCAAGTCATCCAAAAAATCTTATAATTGGTAAAGTATCAAAGAGAGTATCTACTAGATCTATAGTTCATAATGTATGTAGTTATATTGTTTTTATTTACATATAGAGCTTAGAAACATTCATGAAGCTGAGGTAGACCCCTATTGGTTACTTGCTATGCAAGAGGAGCTCAATCAATTCGAGCGTAACCTTAATAGTGGTTGCTCAAGGCACATGACTTGGGATATTAATAATTTGCAACACTATCAAGATTAAAGAAGGTCGTCCTGTCACCTCCGGAGATGATTCAAAAGGTGTTACTGTCACATTCGGAGATGATTCAGAAGGTGATACTCTTTCATTACATATTGTGAAGAAATATGAGTTCTCTTGCCCGAGAACCCCACAACAAAATAAGGTAGTTGAAAGGAAAAATAGGACTCTCCAAGAGATGCAAGAACCATGATAAATGAATATAGCCTCTCTTAATATCTATGGGTTGTAAGATCACCTAGAGGGGGGGTGAATAGGTGATGGCTAATCTAATGGTCACTTATGAACAAATAATGCGGAATTAAAACTAAGTTGACCAAATTAAACTTCTTTTAATTGAACACTTATGTATAACACAAGAGTGTTGCCGAATTCCCCTTGCGAGGCTCTGGACAAACTCCTCTAGATTCCCCTTGAATGGGTTGAGGTGCCGCGTTGGCTCTCTTGGTTGAATACTAGTGTTAATAACAATCCCAAGCAAGTATAGCAATTATGAGCACAAAGGTATATCATGCATATAAGAGATAAAGACTATAAAGTAATGCAAGATATAAGTGAGACAAAAAGAGTAAGAGAGCAAGAGTAAGCAATCGCAAACACAAAGGGTTTGTTTCGAGGTTCGAGCACACTTGCTCTACATCCCCGCCTTCGACACACGAAGGATTTCCACTATGCACGATCCAACCGGATCTCTCCTTGGTGCCGCAACACCTACAAGCCCTCGGACTCCCAAAGTCCCTTACACACCACAAGCCCACCGGCTCGTCGAGGCCGCACCTCGTACAACAAGTCCGCACCCGAACTCAAAACACCAACGAGCACACTTGCCCGTTTCCTCAAATACAAAGAAAGATCTTGGTGATCTAAACACTTGATCACCTAACAAAACTCTCACTACAACACTCCTATAGGATAGATATAACTATGGATGCTCAAGTGTAGTGTGAGAAATCAAGGAAAGAACTTTGATGGAAAACTCAAGAAATCACAATAAACACTCTCTTGATAAAATCCCTTTTGATAGGAAATATTGGTACTCTATTTTGTGGAGAAAACTCTGCTAAAAGAATGAAAATAACTGGACAAAAGTTCTCCTAAAATCTTGACTCAAAACAATGACAAAACCCCCTTTTATAGAGGTCAGAAAAATCTGACCGTTGGGGTCTGTCAGAGCTGCCGGTCGACCGCCCGGTCGACCGGTAACGGTCAAAAATCTGACCGTTACAGCCTCCGGTCGACTGGCCCGGTCGACCGAGAAGAACAGAGAGCACTGCTCTCAGTTCCGGTCGACCGGCCCGGTCGACCGCACAAAACTGCCAGACGTGCACAGTTTTGTGCACGTCGGTCGACCGGCCCGGTCGACCGACCTCTGTGCAATGGGTTAACTTGGAGCACAGTTTTGAGGTCTAAAAAGTTCGAATTTGGGAATAAGTATATAGGATAAATTTGTAGATATTGAAGTCTTCTTTCTAATGCAACTTAAATCAAATCAATATCAATTCGGAATTGAAAGTTATCAATAAAATACTAAAAGGTATCAAATCAGAAACTGAAAACTATTTTTCAGACTTCAACCCAATATTTGACATTCTTAACATTTAAATCAGAAAATGATTATTGAATATTAAATGTAGCTCTGAAAGTCATCTTTAAAATGCAATATAAATAATGTTAATTGAATATAGGAATCAAAAGTTATGACTAGAAAACTAAAAGTGTGTCGAGCAGATCAGCAGGACGGACGAGAGTTCTAAAAAGGTTTTGGTTAAAAACACATGTATATTTGAAACACCAAAAACCAAAACGGTATTTTTCTAGAACTAAAAATCTTTTATGAAAACACATAAATCAAGAGTGTGTGTGTGATATGAACTTGAGCAATCCACCAACTATCTATCCTTTACATTTTAACTAAAACAAAAACAAAATCTTATACCTAGACACAAGTCTTCATCTTCTTGAAGTCTTGACTTGAAGGCTTCTCATCTTCTTGACTTGGTCCAAGCTTGATCCAAAGATCCTTGGATCACCCCGTGCTAGCTCCAAATCTTGACATTTAATCCTTTGTTGAGCTATGCACCTACTAAGATCTTGATAATGAATCTGTCACTAATTAAACACAAGATCATTAGTAAACATAACTTCATGAGTTGATCATCATCAAAATTAGGGTGATAGGCCTTTGGGCCAACAATCTCCCCCTTTTTGATGATGACAAAACTCATGGAGTTATATATGCATGGATTAAAGTAAAGCTTCAAAGAAGCTCCCCTTAACTCATGCATAATAAATAAGCAATAGATATTCAATGAAGCACATAAAAATGTATGCAAATGAATGCATGTAAAACAAAACAAATCTTTTATTTCTTGTGATGCATGAGTAAAAGCACAAGTCAAAATCTTTCTCCCCTTAAGTAAGGAACAAATACTTCTCCCCCTTAAGGAAATCATGCATATAACTCAAATACTTCTCCCCCTTTTTGTCAATCATCAACAAAGGGTTCAAAGTTCAAATCATCAAACAAATTTTCTCCCCCTTTTTGTCAAAAATAAGGAAATCAAGGAGGGTAACATCAAATCAATCAATAAGATTTATATGCGATATACATTCATGAAGAGGAAGACGCTAAGTTAACTTCCCTACACATATGTATTACATGAAGAAGGGATGACAAACCCTAACTCACATAACACATATTATGTAATGCATAAGAGGAGATGTGAAGCTCCCCCTACACACGTATATCATATAAAGAAGAGTTGTCAAGCTCCTCAATTTATGATATACTCAACATGAATCCATATGTAAGAGAGATGTTAAGCTCTCCTTGCATATAGGAAATACAAATCAAAAATTTTGAATATTTCTTTAACAAGACAAAATTTTGAACTTTTCTTATGAAAACAAAATTTGAAATATCTTAAAATCCACAACTTTCTTTTAAGGTACCAAATGTAGAACAATCAAATTTTGAATTTTGATACCAATTTTGAAATATAATGCATAAGCTTTAAAATAAATAAGATTTGAAGTAAGCTTAGCATTAACAACTATTGTGCTTTTTAAAAAATAAATCCATTTTAATACAAGCACACAACAATCATATATATGTATGAAAAGAGTATACCAATTTAAGTAGATACATACATATATGAAAGAACAACATATGAGTATACACAATAAAAGGTCATATTGATACCAATTGAAACTATCCAATGATACCAATTGAAAATTAAGCTTAAGTGTATATATCATATAATCGACCACATGAAGAATTCGAACTAGTTAAATGAAGGTGTTTAACAACTAGTACGGAATCCTTCAATCAAGGAATAAGTCAAAAGTTTTTCATGAAATATCAATGAAACACAAGGCACTAAAAAGCACTCTATCCATAAAGTCCATATCAAAAAGAAATGAGTGTGATAGTGTTATGTGGAACATGGTATCATGAAAAATAGAAATAAAACTCAATATTCCTTAAAATTTTGAAATCATGAAATCCATCACAAAAATTTTTTATTAAAAATAAAAATTTATATTTCAAGATATATGTATGTTTTGACAAGACATTAAGTATACATACATATCCTTAAAACACAATTGAGTCCATATATAGATTTGCATGAAAGGCAAATGACTCAAGAGGTATCCATGTATATCTTAATGTTTTGGCAAGACAAACATATACATGAAATGAAAGCACATGATCATAGCATAAATCCAAAATGGGAATACAAGTTTAAAATGTAATAATCATCAAAACTTAGGCTATACTAGCACACCTAATGGGCACAAATAAGCATTCAAACCCAATCATATATAGATTTATTTGTGATCCATAATGTGTATAAGTATAAATCCAAGTGTTGACAAATGCTAACATTTAAACTAATATTCAAATCATGAAGCATCAAATAAATTTTGAAAATACAAAAGAATTTATCCATATGAATAAAAAGAGGATCATGTGAATCAATTTGAAGAATAGATAACTAGTTTAAATGGATTTTTGACAAACTAGTTAAAGATCCTTCAAAAATACAAAGTCAAATGTTTTCCATGAAAAATACTAAATACATGCAAGTTTAAGCACTCATAGTCCATAAAGCTCAAAAATTATCTTTTATCATAAAAGATGAGTGTTCAAAGGTTATGTAAATGGTATTTTCATGAAAATAGAAAATGAAGCATGAATCTCATGAAAATCTTTTTTTTCATCTTAAAACAAATCATATGTTTTTCATAAAGCAATACTAAATACATAAAGATTTAATCACTCATGGTCTATAAAGCTCAAAATATTTTGTATCATAAAGATGAGTGTTCAAAAGATCATGTAAATAGCATTTTATGAAAATAGTCATTCAAGCTCAAAAAGATCATAAATCACATTTTGTTGTACAAATCAAAAACATGAAAAATCATTTTCTTTTATTATTATTTATTTAAAATACTAATCTTCATGGTATATGTATGATTTATCCAATTCTAACAATTATGCATACATATCCCAAATATGAAAAGAGTCCAAAATATATTGCATGAAGGCAAATGACTCAAGGGTATACATGTATATTTATTAGATTTGAATTAAACACACATATACATGAAGTAAGATCAAATATAGGCATAACAAGTATAAATGACCGAATCATCAAAACTAGCCTATACACATGCATATAGTGGATACAAATGAGCATGAAGTTCAAATATGTATGAGTCAATTGTAGTTCACTATTCATATATGTATAAATGCAAGTTTTGACACATTCTACATTTAAGCATGTAAATGCCACATGAAGCACATAGAAATCTTAAAACATGAACATGCTATGAATAATATGAATGAACAAGTATGTATATAAATGAGATAGGAGTTTAGAAATTGTTACCAAGTCCAAAGCTCCTAATGTTGTGGCCTTTCCACCAAAATTCCTTGATAGCGATGCATCCAAGTGTATGTCCATCAAGTCCATTGCATCCACTACCAAGGCACCAATCCTCTCACGTTTTGTGAGAGCCCTCACCTACATCAAAAGCAAAAGGTGGGGGTTTTGGTACCCATATTTTCTTGGGTCCTTTGAGGTTAGTCTTGTTGTAAGGCACCCAAAAATTCTTATTCTTGGCAAAATTGAAATGACCTAATCTATCATAACAATATTTTCTTAAATGGCCTTTGCGGCCACAATGTGTACAAACGTACACCTTAGTATGCTTATGTGTAGGAGTGTGATCATGTTGTGCAACATAAGCATGAGCATGATGTGTATGTGCATGAGCATGAGGAACTTGTTTCTTTTGAAACAAGGATTCCAATCTAGTATGATTGAATGCACATGAGTTCAAAGTTGAACTCAAATTATTCATTTTATTTTTCAAATTCTTAATCTCATTAGTGGTGGCATGAAAAGCATGATGAGATGAAGAGTCAATTTTCTTTTTCTTTTGAAAAACATTATCCTTTTCTTAAACAAATTTTCTTTTTAAAGACTTATTTTCTTGCAAAATAACTTCCTTTTGTTTTTCCACCATATCAACCTTATTTTTCAAAATCATATTTCCTTCACATAAATCATTCAATTTAGACATTAAGGAAATATTCTCATTTTTCAAATCTTCATTTTCTTTTTCTAAGAATGCCATTTTATTTTCTAATGAATCTTTATCATTAAGCATGGCATCAAAATTCTTTTTCAAAATTTTATTATCTTTTTCTAAACATGCAATGTTACTTCTAAAAGAGTCATGTTCTACATGCATGCAATCAAGTTCCTTTTTCAAATTTTTATTTTTCTTTTTAATCATGTCATATTTTTCAAGCACAAGATGACAAAAGGTAGCAAGCTCATCATATGACATGTCTACATCCTCATCATCGGATTCGGTGTTTACCTCAAGGGGGTTATCCCCTTGGACCATATAGCACACGTTGGAGATGTCGCTTCCAACGTCCGAATCGCTCCCCGCATGGTATTGATCTTTCTCGCCAAGGGAGATGAAGGTGTTCCATACTACAAAAGCCGAATCAAGGTTAGTCATCTTAGACAAATAATCATTATCTAAGCTAGATACTAAAGCATGTAGGGCTTTTGCATTAGCCTCAATGTTCTTACCATTTAAGCAATATTCTTTATTAGTAGAGGCAAGATATACACTAAGGCCAAGTCCTTTGAGGAACAAAGACATCTTAACCTTCCAAATTTGGATGTTAAGAATGTCAAAGGTGGGTGGTGACATGAAGTCCATGGTGAGGTGTGTGTGTACAAAAATATTGTGATTAGCCCAAAAGAGGATCTTTAACTCTTAGGTTGTTAGACCCAATATCAAGAGCACTAGCTCTGATACCAATTGTAAGATCACCTAGAGGGGGGGTGAATAGGTGATGGCTAATCTAATGGTCACTTATGAACAAATAATGCGGAATTAAAACTAAGTTGACCAAATTAAACTTCTTTTAATTGAACACTTATGTATAACACAAGAGTGTTGCCGAATTCCCCTTGCGAGGCTCTGGACAAACTCCTCTAGATTCCCCTTGAATGGGTTGAGGTGCCGCGTTGGCTCTCTTGGTTGAATACTAGTGTTAATAACAATCCCAAGCAAGTATAGCAATTATGAGCACAAAGGTATATCATGCATATAAGAGATAAAGACTATAAAGTAATGCAAGATATAAGTGAGACAAAAAGAGTAAGAGAGCAAGAGTAAGCAATCGCAAACACAAAGGGTTTGTTTCGAGGTTCGAGCACACTTGCTCTACATCCCCGCCTTCGACACACGAAGGATTTCCACTATGCACGATCCAACCGGATCTCTCCTTGGTACCGCAACACCTACAAGCCCTCGGACTCCCAAAGTCCCTTACACACCACAAGCCCACCGGCTCGTCGAGGCCGCACCTCGTACAACAAGTCCGCACCCGAACTCAAAACACCAACGAGCACATTTGCCCGTTTCCTCAAATACAAAGAAAGATCTTGGTGATCTAAACACTTGATCACCTAACAAAACTCTCACTACAACACTCCTATAGGATAGATATAACTATGGATGCTCAAGTGTAGTGTGAGAAATCAAGGAAAGAACTTTGATGGAAAACTCAAGAAATCACAATAAACACTCTCTTGATAAAATCCCTTTTGATAGGAAATATTGGCACTCTATTTTGTGGAGAAAACTTTGCTAAAAGAATGAAAATAACTGGACAAAAGTTCTCCTAAAATCTTGACTCAAAACAATGACAAAACCCCCTTTTATAGAGGTCAGAAAAATCTGACCGTTGGGGTCTGTCAGAGCTGCCGGTCGACCGCCCGGTCGACCGGTAACGGTCAAAAATCTGACCGTTACAGCCTCCGGTCGACTGGCCCGGTCGACCGAGAAGAACAGAGAGCACTGCTCTCAGTTCCGGTCGACCGGCCCGGTCGACCGCACAAAACTGCCAGACGTGCACAGTTTTGTGCACGTCGGTCGACCGGCCCGGTCGACCGACCTCTGTGCAATGGGTTAACTTGGAGCACAGTTTTGAGGTCTAAAAAGTTCGAATTTGGGAATAAGTATATAGGATGAATTTGTAGATATTGAAGTCTTCTTTCTAATGCAACTTAAATCAAATCAATATCAATTCGGAATTGAAATTTATCAATAAAATACTAAAAGGTATCAAATCAGAAACTGAAAACTGTTTTTCAGACTTCAACCCAATATTTGACATTCTTAACATTTAAATCAGAAAATGATTATTGAATATTAAATGTAGCTCTGAAAGTCATCTTTAAAATGCAATATAAATAATGTTAATTGAATATAGGAATCAAAAGTTATGACTAGAAAACTAAAAGTGTGTCGAGCAGATCAGCAGGACGGACGAGAGTTCTAAAAAGGTTTTGGTTAAAAACACATGTATATTTGAAACACCAAAAACCAAAACGGTATTTTTCTAGAACTAAAAATCTTTTATGAAAACACATAAATCAAGAGTGTGTGTGTGATATGAACTTGAGCAATCCACCAACTATCTATCCTTTACATTTTAACTAAAACAAAAACAAAATCTTATACCTAGACACAAGTCTTCATCTTCTTGAAGTCTTCACTTGAAGGCTTCTCATCTTCTTGACTTGGTCCAAGCTTGATCCAAAGCTCCTTGGATCACCCCGTGCTAGCTCCAAATCTTGACATTTAATCCTTTGTTGAGCTATGCACCTACTAAGATCTTGATAATGAATCTGTCACTAATTAAACACAAGATCATTAGTAAACATAACTTCATGAGTTGATCATCATCAAAACTAGGGTGATAGGCCTTTGGGCCAACATGGGTCGAGGCCGTTAATACTTCATGTTATATTAATAACAAAGTTTATTTTTGAAAGAACATGTGAAAACACTTTTTGAGGTTTATCATTTGGAAAAGTCAAATGTTTCTTATTTAAAAGTTTTCGGTTGCAAATGTTGTGTGTTATATACAAGAGAAGTTTTGGGAAAATTTGATTCCAAGGTTTTTGAAAGTATCTTTGTTGGTTATTCCTCTAATATTAAAACTTATAGAATCTTCAACAAGTCTACTTTGACTATTGAAGAATCTATGCATGTTAAGTTTGAGAAATCTAACAAGTTTGTTAAGAATGTAAATGTGCAAATTAATTCTTTAGGTGAAGATATGAAAAAAACCACACTCAAGAAAGCTTCCATTCAAGAAAAATCAAAAGAATGAGGAACCAAATAACAATGGACAAGAAGGATGTCATGAAGATGAAGTTCAACCTTTTCAACCTCTTCCAAGAGATTGGAAGTATGCTTCAAGTCATCCAAAAGATCTTATAATTGGTGAAGTATCAAAGAGAGTATCTACTAGATCTATAGTTCATAATGTATGTAGTTATATTGCTTTCATTTACATATAGAGCTTAGAAACATTCATGAAGCTGAGGTAGACCCCTATTGGTTACTTGCTATGCAAGAGGAGCTCAATCAATTCGAGCGTAACCAAATATAGAGACTTGTTCTTAGACCCCAAGATATACCAGCTATTGGTACTAAGTGGGTGTTTAAAAACAAGCTAGATGAGTCGGATAATATTATTAGAAACAAGGCTAGGATAGTGGCCAAGGTTATAATTAAATCGAGAGAATCGATTTTGAGTAAACTTTTGCACCAGTCGCATGGCTCGAAGCCGTTAAAATGACTCTTGTATATGCATCATATAAAGATTTTACACTATATCAGATGGACATAAATAGTATCTTTCTAAATGGATTCATAGAAGAAGAAGTGTATGTTGCACAACCCACAATCTGGGGGTTTGATCATACACATCTCGACTATGTGTTCAAATTGGATAAAGCCCTTTATGGTTTAAAATAAGCTCCAAGAGTTTGGTATGATAGGCCTAGTAATTTTCTTCTGAGCAAGAGTTTTACCAAAGGTAAGGTAGATACCACACTTTTTACTAAACATGTTAAATATGAAATTTTGTTTGTACAAATATATGTAAATGATATTATTTTTAGTTCAACTAACAATGATTTATGTAAAGATTTCAAAAGTTGCATGAAAGAGAAATTTGAGATGAGCATGATGGGTAAACTCAACTACTTTCTTAGACTTCAAATCAAACAAAGAAAGAATGAGATCTTCTTGAATCAAGCCAAATATACAAAGGAGTTGATCAAGAAGTTTGGACTAGAAAACACCAAATCATGCAAAACAACCATGACTACTACTACAAAGCTTGACAATAACGATCAAGGTAAGTGTTTTAATATTAAAGTTTATAAAGTCATGAAAGTAGCTTACTATATTTAACGGCGAGTTGGCGGGATATCATGTGTAGTGTATGCCTTTATGCTTGTTTTCAATAATGTCCGGAAGAATCTCATTTAATTATGATAAAACGCATTATTAGATATCTAAAGGGCACAATTAATATGAGTTTGTGGTATTCAAAAATCGATCAATTCACAATGATGAGTTATTCAGATGCCGACTATGCAGGTTGTAGAGTGGATAGAAAGAGTACAAGTGTAACATATCAATTTCTTGGTAATTATCTTATTTTATGGTCCTCTAAGAAATAAAATTTTGTATCACTCTCAACAGCTGAGGTGCAGTATGTTACAGTGGGTGCTTGTTGTGCACAAGCACTTTAGATACAACATACTCTCCTCGACTAGGATTTGCATTTTGAACACATTAAGATATTTTTTGATAAACACGAGCACGATACACATGACGAAAAATACAAATCAACATAGTAAAATCAAACATATTGAGATTAGATATCATTATCTCAGAGATTACTTTGAAAAACATGATATAGACATAGATATATTCCTAGTCACATGCACTTAGCAGATATTTTCACTAAACCATTAGATTTTAATCAATTTTTATATATCTATGGTGAATTAAATTTGTATATTCTCGATACTTAATCTTATATCATGTATGTGATACAATTTTCACTGTTTCCATTCATTAACATGATTTATTGGTTCTTAATTTAAAGATAATATATTTGTACATAAACTGTTTTCTCTGATTTTTATTTTTCAGTCTTCAGTTGTCAATAGTCATATAGACATGTCGACAGCGGGCTTTCGATAGTTCTATCGATCTGTCAACAACAAGGACAGTTGCAGTAGCAACAGCCTATTTATTCTCTCCACCCACTTTATTTCCCTTCTCATCTTCTCTCTCTGCCGAACCACCTCTTTAAAAAAACCCTAGTTCTTCAAATTCCAGAGCTGCTTCCTCCTGATTTCTTCCATCAATCAAGTGTTGTTCTAAGGTTTCAATTTCTTCTACTACTTGATCTTTGTGATTGGTAAGAATTTCTCTCCTCTAGCAAAAGATCTAGACCTAAAGTAGGTTCTTCCAGAACCTCTAAGATATTTTCTTCTATATCTAAGAGGATAGGGGTTTCTAGATCTAGAACTCCTCTCCTTTTCAGAGATTTGTTAGCCAAAATTCTCTTGAGAAAATCAATACATTGCATTCTATGAAGACTATTCTTTCTGGTAAACCCATAAATCTCAGTAACTTTGCAGAACATAATCTAGAATCATTGTTTGTTCGCATGGGTTGAAAAGAATTTCTTGAAATAAATGAGAAATTCTATCCTAATCTTGTTCAAGTTTTCTATGCAAATCTCACTATTGATCATAACAATGTGATTCATAGTTGATTTGGTGATATTGATGTCTCTTTATCTGTTGATGAACTAGCCAACATACTTGCCCTTCCTAGTGAAGGTTTTGATATCTTTCATGAACACCTAAATTTCTTTCAATTTCTATCCTGAAGGGGAGTCATGTGAATGGGCTTCTATGCTCATACACAATGATGGCAACCCCCGACTTACTTTGGATGACAAATTATCCTTTCTCACTCTCCCATGTCAAATTCTAGCTAAAATCATCATGCTTAACATTCTTCCAAGTTCAGGGAATTTAGTAAGGTAAGAGAATGTATTACTCTCTTAGTTTACTAAATCATGAGAGGCTTCCCAGTCAATCTTTCTAAGTTGATCTTTGACAATATGACTGCTAATAATTTTGAGCATAGAAACTTATCCTATAGTATGATCCTTACTATTTTGTTTGATTTCTGGAGAGTTGACTTGTTTGAGGAATCCTTCATTGCTTCTCCTAAGCCATTCAATAGGATCTTTATCAATCGCATGTTGAGCCATACATCTAAGCCTACTCAAGATGTTCCTTCTGAAGAGGAAGAGAAATTCAATATTTCTGAGCACACTTCTCCTCCACCCATTCCCTCTTCTCAACCCATTCCTCCTTCAGATCCATATGTAACAATTTTGACCTCCATCAACCAACTTACTATATCTCACAACCAACTTCATGATGATTTCTACACAACTTCTCACTTTGCAGCTGCTCACAGATTAAATGAGCTTCACTTCTCTTATATTCAGCATCATCATGGTTATGAGCTCCCTCCTCCATCTCAATCCATTCACCCACTTCCTCCTACTGGTCCTCCATTCCCCGGCTCCTACTCGTGACTTTCCACAAGTAGACTAAAGACTATCGGTGGAACTCCTCTGGCTATTTTTACTTGATGACAAAAAAGGAGAGAATCAGAGCACACATCATCGAGTAAATTTGTTTTTTCAAATGCAAAGATGTAATTTTCTTTTAAAGACTTTGTTGTTGT
This sequence comes from Agave tequilana, assembly GCA_038442645.1. Lineage (NCBI taxonomy): Eukaryota > Viridiplantae > Streptophyta > Magnoliopsida > Asparagales > Asparagaceae > Agave > Agave tequilana. The sequence goes on from JAVJIF010010617.1 coordinate 145,998, forward strand.
AGTGAACATACTTTGGTGTTTCTAGTTGCATTTGGTGTTTTATGTAATCCTTAAAGACTTTATTATTGTTATGAATGATGTTTTAGCGTTTATGACTATGTTTTAGAACTTTTACATTCGGATACTTTGAGATATTGTTGTTTCATATTATGGTGGATGTTGGTATGGATGGTAGGTGGTCTTTTTTTTTGCATACTATACCCATTGATATATATTGTGTATGCAACTATATATGAATGATATCTTTCATGTTTATTATATTCATCATTTAAGGGGGAGTTTATTTATAAACCCTCTTCATGATATTTATGAGTTTTGTCGTCATCAAAAAGGGGAGATTATTGGCTCAGGAATACAATTACTCTATGTTTTGATGATTCTCCATTCATGATTTCAGATTTTTCTCCCCTTTATCTTCATCTTGTGGTGCAAGCAACCAGCTTTGAATAGAAATCCACCTCTATTTTTAATTGGGATGAGAATTCATCTATTCTATCTTTTTCCTCTTCTAGATTTTAAATTAAATTAATTTAAAACTCAAATTTAAATAGGATAGCTTTTTTATCTTCCAATTAATCTTTATTTTCATGATAATTATGGGCTTTGGGCTTCTTTTGGTTTTTCTTAGATGCTGAAGGCCTGCATATTACTAAATAATAAATGAATTAAATAGTAATATTTTAATAAAAATTAAACATAAAAATGTGAATAAAGATATGCATTATTGATGACCAATCAACTGTATATTTCAACATTGACTATCAACAGTCCTATTGAACTGTCGACAACAGTAGCTGTTGAACACCTATTTTGTGAGACAGTGCACTTAGCACTATCGGTAGTCCACTTGAGCTGTCAACAGTGCTAGGTGACCGTTCACAGATTTGACCTAAATTTTAACATGTTTTAAATGAAATTTTTCCTTGTTTAGATCTTCTAAATGGCTATTTTTAAAAACTTATAATTAGGAATGGTTTCTGAAGGTTAATAACAGTTTTTCAAGAGCTAAAACCATCATACATCTATACAAAAGTTTTTGAGCTTTAATACTCTTTACTATTTTTCTCACTCACCTAGTCCTTGCGCTATATATCTCTCCACTCTAAACAATAGGATTTTGTAGTGAGCTGCTTGTGATTGAAGAAGACACTTGATCTTTGTAATCTTGTGAGACAGTTCCTCTAGCGAAAGAGGAGATTGCTTGGAGTTATAGCTCTGGGATCTTGTAGGATCCGTTATTGTAAAGTGTAATCGCGGTTACATAGTGGATTCCTTCATTGCCGTGAAGGAGGGGACGTAGAGCAGTGGCTCAAACCTCAAGAATAACTCTTTGTATTTGTGATGGCTTGACTTTGCTTTCTCTATACTCTTTACTTTATTGCAGTAACTTGCTTATTATTCTTGAATCATTGTCCATCTATTCTCACCATATTAAGAAAGCAATTGCGCATCTCGACCCTTATTTAAGAGGAATCAGGAGGAGAATTTAAGATCCCTTCATGGGGTCTCTGGCTTCATTTTTTGTTGTGAGTTTTAGGTAGGTTGTATGTTGGTATTCTTTATGTATCTCTATTGTACTTAAGTTTTAATTTCTATATTTACTAGCTTATCACCTATTCACCACCCCTCTAGGTGATTTCAAATACTTGTATATGGTATTTTCGGTGATAATCAGAAGCGAATCCCTTCTTGATGGAGGTGGAGATGAATAAATACATGTCTGAATCATAATCGTAGGTGCGAATCTCTTGAATCTCCATAACTACATGATTTGCATGTTACGAATTTCTCGTAACCGCCTGAATCACGCCGCTTGATTGTGGGATAGTCATGTGGAGATATACATCACTGTCCATAACAGCCCGCATTGATGCAGGGGCATTGTAATATTTTGAACGTGTAAATGATCTGGCAACATGATTGGATTCACGAATCACGGGAATCGTACCGTCCAGCTGTAACCAACGCAAGAGCGACATACTTTGACTGGTCTTCGTGTCTGAGTCTGGAGTAGTTTCGGAGATGGTCTTTGCACCAATGACTGTAATTTTCAAAAACTGTACAACTCCAGTTGAGTTGAGGTTTCGGTTAAGTGGCGCTGGAGTAATGTGGGCTCAGGGAAAGACCGGAGGCTTTCTCTTTAGTCCCATGTTGGGCATGCTGGTCCCGCTTGGGGAAAGGCGATTTGGCCAGTTGGGTGCTATTGGGCGGCGGGACACGTGGCGTGATCTCAACATTCGTCAAAATCGACCACTACAACTTGCTTGTTGAGGACATATATCAAGCACTCTTGGCTTCTTCCTTTGTCTGCTGATAATTGTGATTTTCATGTATATTTTACATTATTTTTATACCTATTTTTGTCACATTTAATTTTGCATGGATAGTTTTGTTTATGATTTTGCAGATATAGAGTTAAGAGCAATTTTTGAGGGAAAAAATCTGAAAAGTGATGAAAGAAGAGTTGCGACATGGAAATCACAAATATAGAGACCCAGAGATGGACTCAGAGAGCAAAATAGGATCTACACATAAAAATAAAATAGCAACAAAAATTTCAAATTTAAAGGATAAAGTCAGGGGCTGATTGACGTGATTCACAGCTAATTAGTCGAGCACCATTCAATGCAGAGATCGCAACATAACAGTTTTATGTTGATTTGCATGTTTTTATTCTTTTCTAATATGAACTAATTTCTCCAAACCTAGGGTGTTGATGCAGGCAACTTTAGGAACATTTAATCTTGTTGCTTTGTGTTTGAGTTTAAAGTTTATTTTTCTTTTTTATGTTTAGTTCTTTTTCCTGTTTTAGTGTCTATTTGTTTACTTTAACAATTATATTGATGGTTAGGTTTGAGAGTGATAGGAGATAACCTAGCAACGTTTCATAGGAATATAAATCACAATCTTACATGCTGAGACCGATAGGAAATACATAGATTGTGCAATCATAATAAAAAGATCCACCGAATTTAATGCTTCCTTAGCTAGTCAGTTCACCAGATCAAAGGATAGATTAGTGTTGCTTGATAGAGAATACTAATTAAAATATAGACTTTCGATTGTTAACATAAACATATGTATTATATTCAACTTTAGTTGCTAAAATCAATAGCCTTAGTTATTTTTTTTTATCCAAAGCTAATATCTTTTTAGTATTTTTACTTAATATCTTTTTCTTTCTTTCAAATAAAGTTTTGAGTCAATACACATATAGTACTTAATAAGATAAGAATCCTCATAGGTTTGACACTCTACTGGATCCATGAATCTTGGGGATCGTGTGTCCAGCTGTAATCTGCACAGGAGAGACAGGCTTCGAAGGGTCTTCGTGTCAGAATTTGAAGTAGTTCTAGAGATGATGTTTGCACCGATGAATGTAATCTCTGGAGGACTGCACAACTTTTATTGACTTGATGTTCCGGAGAAGTGGCACCAGAGTGATGTGGGCTCGGGCAAGACCCGGGGCATTCTCTTTGGGCCCATGTTGGGCTTGCAGGCATGCTGGGCCCGCTAGCGGAAAGGCGATTTGGCCGCTTGGGGCGCTACTGGATGGCCGAACACTTGGCGTGATCTCAACATGTATTGAAAATTAACCACTACAGATGTCCCTCGCTTTTCCCCTTTCCAGGGAAGCGTAACTGACTCGATCGTCCGACTATGGCCTGGCTTTTGCTTTGTAGTTAGAGAAGAGTAATTGGTGTATCTCTTTGTGTCTTGCACATATAATGCTACCTTAGTTCTGTATGTCTAACTGTCAAATCTCGTGTCCGATCGGCGTGTGTAGAAGAAAGGTAGCCAATATTTGGCAGATATGGTTTGTTGGAATACGTGATAGTTCGATTTGAATCGAGGATCGACGCGATGCCTCGATTCGAACCCCGAACTATTATTGCAATAATGTCTCCTTTCAATGTATAAATAGGAGTAAAGATTTGGGCAGCTTCTTCCAAAAGCCTTAGTTTTCGAAATACTCATATTTTCTTCTTTTGCTCTCAAATTTGCGATCGAATTCTTCATTGTTCGATCGAGCCTGGATCAACTTTTTGAAATGGAAGGTCAAGGAAATGTGGTTGATGCTGATGAGAAGGAAGAGGGTCAGCCTCAGGACACGAATAGCGATGGACTTTGATCCTAAGTCGTCCATACTCTATAGCCAAGAGAATGTTGGTTAGTATCTTGAGATCATCGTGGTCCCTTGCCTTCTGGTATCAAAGCAGAGTGGTGCCATACTGAAACAGACCGTAAGGCTTCTCCCCCTAATGGTGGTGTATATTTCCATCCCCAGATTCTGGCATGGGCGTGTAGTTGCCACTGACTAATTTTGTTCGCCAGATGTTGGTATTTTATAATGTTGCCCCACTCGGTTGATGCCAAGTGCATGGTGGGAGATTCTAGGCTATGAGGCTTTCTGTGTCCATTTTTTCGCTTTCTCGTGTAGTCTAGAGGATTTCTCCTCTTCTTATATAATGAAAAAATTTCATCGGGGACTTGCTCCTTCAGTCCCCAGGGAAATTGGGGCAAATTGATTGTTAATCTTTCTGACAGCAACTACGGATGGAGCTCCACCATCGTTCAAGTCTTAAGTCCCTGGGAGGCCGCAAAAGATAGCGACCATGGGAGCATTCTGACAGCTTGGTCTGCGGGCCCCATTAACCAAGGCATTGAATTGTCTTCGATGAACTTCATGGAATAAGCGAACATATTGTTTAATATCGATTACAACAATCATAATTGGAGTTGGCTATTGCACCCGCATAAGCCTGAAGTGCCCCCTGTTGTTCCTAGGGATAAATCTACAGTCGAAGACGTAGTGGCGCTGACTCTGGATGTTGCCATAGAAAAGTACGGTGAGAAAGAATATCTGCCCGAGAAAATGGAGGGTGAATCTCAAGCAGTCATTTCCCTCAAGAGAGTGAAGAGGGTGAAGGGGAAATCTCCTGCTCTCACTGGTTCGTTAAAGAGAAAAGAACCAGAACCAATCCATGAGTGCTAAATGTTAAGGAGGTAAGCATTGATTTTGCTTCTGACTTGTCAATCTTGTATCTTTTATTCACATCTTCGATTCACGGGGTCCTTGAGATTGCTTACGGATCGATGATGAGGAAATGAGTAGGAAGGCACAGAAGCTACATTTAGATTTAGTTTAAAGAAGTGGTGGATTCCAGAAAGAAAAAAGTTCCCGTTGTATTGAGAATGTTGCCTGAGTTGCACATTCCACATAACACTGAGCCCGAAAGGACATCGATGGGGATTTCTCTAACCCGGAGGTGGTGATTTGTCTTCTGGGATACAAATCCCTACTCATTGCGTGGCCTTGGGGGGAACTCTGGTATATTGCCTTCGACCGAGGGTTCATCCCCTGTCATGCCCGATGCAGAACCATTTCTCGGACTCAAGGAGAGCATCAATCCTTGTATTTCCGGGACACCCAAGTCTCTGTAAAGTCACTTAAAAGGGGATGAATAGGTGAAGTGCTAATCAAATACGGAATTTAAAAACTTATGCAATAAAAATTGACGCACAAATGGATTTCAAAGAGTGAAGCTGAATTCCTGTAACGAGCTCTAAAACTTCTCCTTAAGATTCCTCTTTTATAAGAGTTGAGGTGCTTCAATCTCTCTCTTGAATCAAACAAGTGTAGGTACAATATCATGCATATATGAATAAGCAATAATAGCAATGCAAGACATAAACAATAGTAGAGTTGAGTTGAGAGATATGCAAATGCAAATACAAGAAATTTGTTTTGAGGTTCGAGCGACTAGCTCTACATCCTCATCTTCACCTAGAAGGATTTTCACTATCTCCACAAAGGGACTCCATACAGGATACAATCCTTTACACAAGAGGAGGGCACACAACCAATGACCCCTCTACACAAGAGAAGGGTACAAAGCTAATACACCTCCACACAAGAGGGAAGCAAAAAGCAAAGAAAGATTACACCACTTGATGATCGCAAAGATCACAAACTAGAAATCTCATAAAAACAATAATCCTAAAAAGATATATGAGATGATAGCTCAAGTTTGTGACAAAGTTAGGATATTTGAAATGAAGCTCTTAAGAAAACACTTGGAAAAATATCTTTGAAGATATAGAAATCTGAAGCTTAGAACTTTTATTTCCAAAAACTTGTTACCTTGATTTTTCAAAATTTTAAACACAAATTTTCTCTTTCAAAAATCTTATCAAAATCTTGTTTAAAAATCTCAACTATGACCTCTACTTATAGAATAGGGTAGAGATGATTAGATAGTAAACCTAGCTGTTAAAACATTGATTAAACCGCAAATAAAGTAAATTATATCTGTGTGGAAATAAAATAAAAATAAAAATTCAAAATATAGCCGTTTGAGGCAAGTCAGGCCAGAATTGGCCTTACGGTCGACTGCCCAGTCGACCGCCCCGACTGGAATTCTACCCATTGAGGCTTGATGGTCGATCGCTTAATCGACTGCTGAGAGAACACAATGTGTTCTCACAGTAACCGGTCGATCGCTCGATCGACTGACTGAGAGCACCTTGCTCTCTGTTGCGCACGATCGACCGCGTCGGTCGACTAACCAGAGAGGCAATCTGGCTGTCTGCCTAAGCGATCAACCGGCCGGTCAATCGCGTGCACAAGCTCTAGCTTGTATGCATGTTCGGTCGACCGCATGTGCACAAGCATTTGCTTGCGACACACCTAGTCGACTGGCCATTGGCCAAACCTGCTATATTATGTATTTTTAAAATTATTTTTAAATCCTAATAAATTTGTATAAAATAAAAAAAATAAGTTCTTTAAATATGTATGAGCATAAATATGTGTGATAAAAAATCAGCACATATTACAAAATATGAACTTCTTTTTGAGATGTTAAGTACAATTTTGAAAACATAAACTATGTTAAAAATTATTTTTTTCAAAAAGTAAACTATAATTTGAAAAATAGACCTTTTTCAAAAAATTTTATAAATACAAAAACAAGTTTCTCAAACTTTTTTGAAGCACAAATGTGTATGGATTAAATCCAATATACATATAAAATATATAAACTTGTTTTTATGAAATCTACTTATAAAATTAAAAAGGGGTTGAACCAAAAACTAATATTAAACTTGAGTGTGTAAGCTTGAGTAATCAAAAATAATCTAAACTTTACATAAATTTTAAGCTTACAAACTCTAGACTCAAGTCCTCTATTTGAATAGATCTTTTTTTTCTATCTTGACTTGATCCAAACTTAATCCCTTGAGCTAGACTTCTTCTTAACTTGATATGATCTTTATGCTTGAGCTCTTGAATCAACATGTGTTAACTTGAAAAGCTAAATACCAATTAAGATCTTTATTAAAATTTAAAATTTAAATTACACAAGATCATTAGTATTATAACTACATAAGGTAATCATCATTAAAACTAGAGTGATGGACCTTTGGGGCAACAATCTCCCCTTTTTTGGTGATGACAAAACTCATGGAGTTATATATGCATAGATTGGAGAAGAGCTCAAAAAGCTTCCCCTTAACTCATGCATAAACCTAAGCATATAAAGATATTTAATAATTTCTCTCCCCTAAAACAAGCAAAACAAGCATATATGCATATATAAAACATGCATATAGAAACACTAAATTTCTCTCCCATTTTTGTCAATTCATCAACAAAGAGATAAACAAAACAAAGTAAAGGTATATGTGGTATGAATCGAATGGCAAGTGCACCAATCATTTACAAATAATAAAGTGATAGAGCAGAGTGTCGAACCCCCGAGAATTATTATCTAATTAAGTACCAATGGTGCATTAACTCAAAGTTTTATTTGAAGAAATGATATAAATTTGAAAGTGAAATAAACAAGAAAGATGTTGGCTTTAGATAGAAAATCACTAGGGTAATTGATTTTAACAACTAATAATCTAAATTAACAAGTTGATTGTGCTACTAACTACATACTACTCATATTAACAATCAAAAGTCCCTATCTTAACTAATATTCTCTCTTAAGCAATATTAATTCTAACCCTAATATAAGAACTTACAATCTCTCGATCTAATAGATTTACAAGTTAGAGGAAGCATTAATCACGGTAAATTTTTCTATAATATTGCACAACTTTTACGTCTCAACTTATCAAGTTGTGATTTTTATTCTCATGAAGAATTGCTAAATTATCTCCTCTCGGTCTCAAACCTAACCTTTTATATAATTGTGCTCATCAATTAATAACATGAAGAATGAGAATAAAAAGTTAACATGCATAGATTTAGTAACATAGAACTAATACAAAATAACAAGATTAAATCTTTATAATAATTGCCTACATCAATGTCCTAATTATGAAGATTTAGTTCATGATAAATAAATTGCATAGCAAAACAATAAACATGATTTTTATTTTCATATAGTAAATTAAAAGAGAAAGGGAAAGGATAACACCAATTTGAGAATCACGTCTAATCTTTAGTTGTCGCTTATCCTCGATCTTCTTCTTCTAAAACACCAGAATTCTTCTTCAAAAGCCAAAATTTCATAAAGAAAGAGAAAAACTAAAAGCTAAATTATAAAGGTTGTTTCTATATTTTTGTTGATGAGATTATCGAGAAATGCTCTGATTATAAGAGATTGCAACTCTTTATATAGACTTGAGAGCCAATTATAATTAGGAACTCATTAGGGCTTCTAATCCTGCTTCAGTTTGGTGTGAGAATTCAATCCTGAATTGATCTACAGATAGCTGATATTGATTGTTTAATACCGCTTAACAAATGACTGAATTAAGAAATAGTGTCAGCAGAAGAATTATAACCCTTTAAGTTCTCTTTCCATAGCGTCTTAAATCATCAGAATTGGATACCTGTAGAGAAAGTTATGATCAAAATATCAAAAGGTGTCCAGTCTGAATTCGAGTCTGAAATAATTTTCTGATCTCTGTAGAACAGTGAACGGTAGCTGAAAATTCGGCTACCCAGCTAAAAATTCAATATCCAGCTGAAATTTGGCTACCCAGCTAAACTTTGACCTGATTTGACCTTAAACTTTTGTTGGATGCTTTCTCATATTTTATAGACTCTCTTGACAAGTCTATTAGGTCTCTGGATGTCTGAATCTTGAAATATACTGCTGCAATCATTTCTTTAATATTGATTTTCTCCTTTTTCATCTCTTTTCTCTAATGTGTGCTCTTGATCTAATTTCTGCATAAACATAAACATAAATACCCATGCAACATTAAATGTGTAACAAAAGTGGTATGAAAGTAGTATAAAATATAGATGATAATCACAATTATCACACACCCATACCTAACTTTTGTTAGTATTCGAGCAAAATTTCTAATCTAAAATGAAAAAAACTAAAATCCTAAAAATAAAATAAAAATTATAACTCACTTTTGTAGGACTCATGATTGCACTTGGCACGTGCAACAAGTCGTTAGACCCCTAGGTTACCCTAGTGGACGAGTGTTGTCTCGTGAGAGTTTGCGAATATACCAACAAAATTCACAAAATTCAAAGAAAAGAATATTAAGAGATTAAGGAATAAGGATAAAGAAAAATAAGGATAACTGAAAATAAAGAAAGAGAAAAATAAGTAGAAAGAAAAAGAAAAATATTTTTAAATCAATAAGCATCACTAGAAAATAAGTTCAATAATTTTCACAAGTAATCTTTTTCAAGTTCAATCTCCTATCAAGAAATTATATATTCTTATCCCAGAGATTTCAAATCCTAGTGTATATATTAGCTTTTCCTAAGTTTTCCGATTCTATGCATCTTTGTGAACATGTGATGACTCTTAACTTAGGACTTTGATTCAAACTTTTCATACTTAAACTTTTTTCTCTTTTACAATATAGAAGTTTCAAAGTATTACCACTTCATTACCCTTTAAGCACTTCTTTTTTCTTCTTCATACATATAACTTATCCAATTATCTTTCGTGCAAATATCAAGGCTTCTTGAGGTTAAGATACCTAACTAATTGATTATTAGACTTGTTAATAAATATTTTTTTTATATTTTTCAAGTTACCTAACTATCTTTCGTGTAAATAAAAGCCTTTTTGAGTCCAAAGTATCTAGCTAATCAATAATTTTTTATTTTTATTTTCAACTATTAAGTAGTCCTCATTATCTGAAGCTTAAACTAATGTGTAAATGTAGATAAAACGCATATTCATGCAAACAAATTTTAGATGGTATTCAATTTTTAGATTTTTCATCTCTTCTTAAAGAATTAGGGAATCTATCAAATTGATATCCCTATCTAATTCAAACAATAGGATCACTAAATTCCTTAAAACTAGGTAAACTTACTAAAATTTGAAATTTTTTCCGTTAGTAAAAGAAAAAGAAAAATCTAGAAAAATCCTAAAACCAAAAGAAATAAATAAAAAAATACTAACCTAAAAATAAAGAAAAATTAAAATTAAAAAAATTGTAGACCCCTCCCCATACCTAAATCTCGGCATGTCCTAATATAGTACAAGATGAATTCATATCACATGTAAAATAGCAAATAAATATCACTCCCAAAAATCAACTTATGCTAATTGAAACTTGTAAAAGCAATAAAAAATCATGTATATCAGTTTGCAGAAAATAGTCATGCTCATAAATAACCTATTAGAGAAATACTTATCTGGAAAAAATTTGAACCTGTAATTCGGAAATTGTTCAACTACGTAGCCGTAAATTTCGCTACCCAGCCGTACTTTTACTCTTTTGATCCTCAATTTTTTTGACAACTTTGTTTCATCAAGTTAGTTCATCTTGTAGTTCTATTTCTAATTTGAAACTCTGGTTCTGGGCTAGAGTACAGGAAAAAAAAGAAAAAACAGTTAGTATTCATATTTACAGCAAATTAATCTCCTTACTGTTATTCATCGATTTCGTCCACGAGAATGCTTTCCACTTTCACAATGCGTTCTCTTCAGAGGAGATTTAGATGTGCTCAACCTCTTCGTCAGGTTCCCATGAGTCTATCCACTTTGTTGTTTATTTTCTTCAATTTCGGTCTATGTTTCTTTGATTTATCCTCTTTGAACTTTTCATACAACAGATCATCTCATTATCAGCAGCATCATGTGGCAAAGTATCGTCAACCTGCAAAGAGACACATCCAATATTATTAGACAAATACTTGAAATTGTAAAAACTTGATAATGCATAAAGTAAAGTCTCTTCAAAAGATTGCTCAATCGGTGTCTCATCAAAGTGTAGATACTCCAAATCAAATTTCTTTCTTTCAAAACGAACTCTCACTTTGAGTACAATTTTTTGAACTTCTAGTTCTTCACTGCTTGCTGGGAAATCTGGAAGAAGTTCTGAAATAAACAGAAGCTCTTGTTCAATAGGAGGACGATTGTCCAGCCGAAAGTTCAGCTGCGTAGCTGAACTTTTTAGGCAGTTGCTCTTGAAATTTTTTCAGTTAGATATTATGTCTTCATCTTCTTGTTCTGTGGTCTCTATTTCTTGTATCTTTTGTGCTGAGATAGACTTCTCATAATTAGAGAACTACCTGAAATCCTCCTTGATGTTTGATTCTTCATCCTCATGTGCTTCGGCTCTTTGAAAAATTCTTGTGGTTAGCCCAAAGATGATTTTCTTCTTTTGTTGTTCGTGATCTTGCTCGGCATTACTTGAGAGTAAATTTGCTATTGGGCCTACTTGTTCTTCCAGATTTCTAAGGGAGGCTTCTCGACTTTTGAATATGATCTCGGTCTTTGTATAAAACTTTTGAGATTTTGATTGACTTGTTCGAGAGTTCCTTCTAATTCAGACTTTTTCTTAAGGATGAAAGTATTGAGCCTCGAAATCATGATTATAGTAGTTCCATAGAGGATTTTGAAGATCTCCCCAAGCCGGATTGTAGGTGTAGGGTTGGCATAATATTGACAAACAACACTAACATGATTTTCTCCACATCACTTGCATGCTTGCATTGGCTCATATCTTTGTGAGGACTATTGATAATTGTAATCCATAGACCACAAAATAAAAGAAGAAGAAAGAAATAAAGATAAAGATGAATTTTCAAAGTAAAACTAGAGTCAAACGGTATGATATTAATAAAGATAAAATAATTCCCGGCAACAGAGCCAAAAACTTGGTGTGAATCGAATGGCAAGTGCACCAGTTGTTTACAAGTAATAAAGTTATAGAGTAGAGTGTCGAACCTATGAGAATTGTTATCTAATTAAGTACCAATGGTGTATTAACTTAAAGTTTTATTTGAAGGAAAGATATAGATTTGAAAGTGAAATAAACAAAAACGATGTTGGCTTTGGGTAGGAAAATCAATAGGGCAATTAATTTGAACAATTAATAATATGAATTATCAAGTTGATTGTGCTAGTAACTACATACTACTCATGTTAACAATCAAAAGTCCCTATCTTAACTAATATTCTTTTTCGAGCAATATTAATTCTAACCTCTAATACAAAAACCTACAATCTTTCGATCTAGAAGATTTACAAGTTAGAGGAAGCATTAAGCATGGTGGATTTTTTTATAAGATAGCACAACTTTTACTTCTCAACTTATCAAGTTGTGATTTCTATTCTCATGAAGCATTGCTTAATTATCTCTCGGTCTCAAATCTAACCTTCTATATAATTGTGCACATCAATTAATAACATGAATAACGAGAATAAAAACTTAACATGCATAGAATCTAACATGAATAACAGAATAGTAATATAGAACTAACACAAAACAACAAGAGTAAATCTTCCTAATAATTGCCTACATCAACGTCCTACCTATGGAGATTTAGTTCATGATAAATAAATTGCAAAGAAAAATAATAAACATGATTTCTATCTTCATATAGTAAATTAAAAGAGAAAGAGAAAAGATAACACCGATTTGAGGATCATGTCTAATCCTTAGTTGCCACTTCTCCTCTAATCTTCTTGTTCTAAAACACCAAAATTTCTTCTCCAAAAGCCAAAATTTTATATAAGAAAGAGAAAAACTAAAACCTAAATTACAAAGGTTGTTTCTATATTTTTGTTGATGAGATTATTGAGAGATGCTCTGATTACAAAAGGCTGCAGCCCTTTATATAGACTTTAGAGCCAATTACAATCAGAACTTCTAATCCTACTTCAGTTTGGTATAGGAATTCAATCCTGAATTGATCTGCAGATAACTGACGTTGATTATTGAATATAGCTTGACAAAGGACTGAATTAGAAAATAGTGTCAATAGAATAATTGTAGCCCTTTAAGTTCTCTTTTTTTAGCATCTTGAATCATCAGAATTGGATACATATAGCGAAAGATATGATCAAAATATTAAAAAAGTATCCAGTCTAAATCCGAGTCTCAAACAAATTTTTGATCTCTGTTGAACAATAAACGGCTGCTCAGCCAAAAACTCAACTACCCAGCCGAACTTTGACTTGATTTGACCTCAAACTTTGTTAGATGCTTTCTCATATTTTATAGACTCTCTTGACAAGTCTATTAGGTCTCTGGATGTCTGAATCTTGAAATATACTGCTGCAATTGTCTCTTTAACATTGATTTTTTGCTTTTTTTTTATGTCTTTCCATTGCTCTTGGCCAAATTTTTGCATAAACATAAATATAAACACCCATGCAACATTAAATGTGTAATAAAAGTGCTATAAAAGTGGTACAAAATATAAATGATAATCACAATTATCAATATGCAATATAAATTTATGATAAAGAGAGACGTTAAGTTAACTCCCTCTGCATACATGCATTACATAGAGAAGGGATGACTAATCTCAAATTAACAAGAATGTATAGACGGAGATGTTAAGCTCTCCCTATACATGTGCACCATATATAGTAGAGAGGTCAAAACACTCATCGTATATATATATATATATATATTATATATATATATATATATATATATATATATATATATATATATATATATGTAACGCCCGATCCTGGCGGATACGGAGACGTCACTACGACGTATATACGCAAGTCAGAAGTACCTTCACGTATATACGCTAAGCATCAGTACAGGCAAGAATCAGAGTGCGGAAGCAAGTGGTGCATTATACATTCCAACACATGAGTACAGAGTTATCACCAGATGTGATAAATATTACAATAATATTACATCACCAGATAGGCGCAAATGCGAGAGTACAAGGGATATACTAGAGTAAACAGTATAAAAGGCACTCACGAGTTTACTAAAAGGAAACTCGAGAGGCACACAGGGGCCTGGAAGGATAGAGCTCAGGACGGTCAGCTGGAGATCCACGCTGCCGCTGTGCTACTCTGATCAGCAACAGGGAGGATCCACACGCTCCAATGCTCCAAAACCTGGACATGAGGATCCAGGGAAGTCAGATGAAACTCCCCAGGCGAGTGGTAGGCAAAAGCCAAGTGGCGAGCCAGGATGAGCACAAGTGTGTATATAACAGTGATATAGAGTACAGAAGACAGGAGGGTTAGAATACAAGTATAGCAGGTATGAACAGGTATAACATAATCATCATAAAATAGGAAATCCGATATAAAACCTTATTATGTGCAAAACCGATTATACAAGCTTAGGTCACGGCTTCATGAGACTAGTACCTCGAAGGAATAATCCAAACAAGGAAACCCTCATCTATATACCTTTATCCCATGTCATCGTAATCTAAGCGCATAGAACCAGAGTTGCAAATCACACAATAGTCATAACAGGAGTACATAACAGGAATCGGAACAGGAGTTCATAACATGCATAACAGGAATCATAACGGGCATCATAACAGGAATAACAGGAATCATAACAAGCATAACAGGAGTCCAGGACAGGAATCATAACAGGAGTAGCAGGAATCATAACAAGCATCATGATAGGCATCTATTATTATTATTACTCGTCTGACTCATATATCTAGGTATGTGTCCTGGTGTACATCCCAACACACATACATCCATATAAGCAAGCCGAGGGTTGTTACTGGAAGCTGATGGAGAACTGATAGCTCCTCTTATAGTAGTTTCCGTACACCCGGGACCAGCTTGAGGGCCTTAAATCCCCCAACACGCATCTTCTGAGGGCTTAAATCCCTCTAACACGAATCGTCAGTATTTTATTCCATTACTATAAGCAGGGCATCATTCCGGCATCCATCACTTCCTCCCATTCCCCGTACAAGTTGTCCTTTTTATGGCTTATCAATGTTATCAGATTACGGGAGTAACTGGTCATGACAGGAAATGGCCCAACAGATTCAAGAGGTGGCCCCCACCACGTATGTGGTGTGGCACTTTGTTCCGTGTGGCACATAGTTCCATCAGAATAACAAGGCAGGTTCCCGTAAACGATGATAATCACAAGTCGAGTAGGTCATGCTGGGTGTCAAGTGATAGCATGACAGGGTGATGATATTAGCAAGTAACAAGTCAAGCAATAACACAATATATAATCCAAGTCCCGAGGATAAAGTCCATATTCAAGAAAGTGATTAACCACAGTTGGCAGCAAAGTTAGTCGACTAGGGAAAGAAGATAGTCGACTTAGAGGAGGAGTTAGTCGACTATAGCAAAGGGACAAGTCGACTGGAAAAGCTGCGTATGGGAAAGCTGCGTTTCAGGAGGAAGGTTAGTCGACTAGGGCATTGTGGGTAGTCGACTAGTCAAGGTCGCGTCTCAAAGAGCCGCGTCTCAGGGAGCTGCGTTAGTCGACTAGGAATAATAGTTAGTCGACTGGTGAAGTCCGCGTTTCAAAGAACCGCGTCTTCAGAAGAGGGTTAGTCGACTGGACGCAAGGGGCAAGTCGACTAAAGGAGGCTGCGTTTCAAAGGACTGCGTCTCAAGAGGGGAGTTAGTCGACTGGGTCAATAGGGTAGTCGACTAATAGAACTGCGTCTCAGAAATAAGGCTGCGTTTCAAAGGGGTTAGTCGACTTATCATGGGGTCAAGTCGACTAATACTGTGTAACAGAGAGCAGAAACAGCTTTAAGAGTTTGTGATCTTTGTTGATAAAAATACAAGTTATCCGAGTCTTTGGCGAGGAAAAACACTCGCTTAAGGTTCCTTGCTGCGTCCAACGAAGGGAAGTTCGGCCCCAATCCAAAAGGAGGGTACCGGCCCTAAGTCTTGCCGCCGGAGAAGAATGCGGCCCCAATCCAAAGGAGAGGCCGGTCTTCACAAGGTGATGGAGAGAAGTTGAAGGTGCAAGTCTAGTTCAAGTTGGCAAAATGGGATTTTGCAAACGGTGCAACGGGGAGTGACGAGATAGCTAGTATGAAGGAGCTCGCCGTGGAGGTGAAGATGGTATACTTGGTGGTGGCCAAGGAGGAGTAGGTGGTGGTGGAGATGGAGGAGGAGTTGGTGGAGGTTAAGGCTTTAGTGAAATGGTGAAGAGAGAAAAATGAAGTGGAATGGAGAAGGAAAGGAATTTATAGGATTTGGATTAGTGAAGGTGATGCAAATAAATAAAAGAGAGGGGGTTTTTGTAAATTGGGGGGATTAGGGGTCTCTCTTGGCCACTTGGCCGGTTATGATGATGAGAGGGGAGTGGGATATCTTGGAAAAGGCATTTTGGAAGAGAAGGAATTAATGAAGAGAGAGAAGGGAGAATATAATAATGTAGCACACCTTTTAAAAACAAAAGGAACCAAAGATGAGAACTTGCGTTTCTCCCACTCAAACGCAGCACCCCTAACCTGCGTTTAGGCCAAAATGGGCCAAACGCAGGATTAAAGCCGCGTTCAGGGAAAACATGAAGGCTGCGTTTAACAGAGGAGAGAGAAAGTCATGATGACTTGATGGGATTTGATCTGAAGTGCATTTAAATGCAACATGGGGAGGATCTTCACAATAATGCAGAATCCCAGGTAGGTGAGATCCGCGTTTCAGGAAGGAGAGAGAAAATGGGGAAAAGACAAAGTGGAATACATGGGGCAATCTCCTCGGTAACTGGGAAAATACCAAAAGCTCCGGAAAGGCCCAAAAATAAAGTAGTTCGGAAAGTTTCCCAAAAATTCTCAAAAATCATAAATATTATAAAATAATTTTGGTGATGAAATCAGTTTTCAAAGATTCAATTTCATTTTCAAATTAAAAATCCTGAAGTCAACCGTCAATCTCGGTATACACCAGATTGGCCGGGTTTTCAATAAATTCAGAAAATTCTCAGAAAAAGTATTTAGATGGAAATGTGATTTAAGAAGTAATGTCAAAAGCACTTTTAGTAATTCCAAACCGTTTGTAAATTAAAAATCTGGGAATCGGTCAACGGAACTGGCCGACACCGTTTTGAAGATTCACAAAGAAAATCTATAATATTAGAAAACGACTTTTAAAACCAAAATCGGTCAAATCAGACTACCAGAAAGACTAAATCGAGCAATAACCTGAGATCGGGTCCCCGGTTCAGACTAGGGCTGACTCTGGGTCCGCGAATCCAAATCCCACACAAAACAATCACACTCATAATTCATAATACAAAACAAAAACAGGAAGTAATCAAAAAAATACGATCGAGAATCTGAATACGCAACTAAGTACGTATTCCGGGAGCGGGGTGTTACAATATATATATATTATATATATATATATATATATATATATATATATATATATATATATATATATATATATATATATATTATATATATATATATTATATATAGAAAAATGTATATCAGCCTGCAGCTGAGAGAACTCTCTCAGCTTGCGGTGACGTGGCTCAATTTTGTCACCTCAGTAAATTGCGGCCCGCTTATAGGAAGAAGTTAAATTACTAAATACCCCTTATGAAAAGCTACTCTTTCGGTAACTTTCGTTATTGTTTATTATTATTTCCCCACAAGACAATTTTTTGACCGCTCGTTGTCAGATTTAGAAAAATAAAAAAATTTAGACTAATGATTATTTAAAAATTATAAGAGTATAAATAACAAATAATTTTTAAAACACTACCACCAAGGTCGCAGTCATCTACAATATAAATGTAAAAAAATGCGACCCAAGACGATACTGCGACCAAGGTCGCAGTCATCTACAATACAAATGTAAAAAACTGCGACCTGTTTCGACACTGCGACCAAGGTCGCAGTCATCTACAATACAAATATAAAAAACTGCGACCCGTTTCGACACTGCGACCAAGGTCGCAGTCATCTACAATACAAATGTAAAAAACTGCGACCCGTTTCGACACTGCGACCAAGGTCGCAGTCATCTACAGTGTACATTGCAAACATAACAAACTGTGACTAGGGAAATTAAAAAACAGATGACGTTAAATACACTGCGACCATGGTCGTATGACACTATAACGAATATTGAAACAACTGCGACCCGGGACGACACAGCGACCAAGGTCGCAGTCATCTACAATACAAATGTAAAAAAAACTGCGACCCGGGACGACACAGCGACCAAGGTCGCAGTCATCTACAATACAAATGTAAAAAACTGCGACCAGGTCTGTAAATTTATAATTTTTAAACAAAATTTTTTAAACAAAATGATCGGGTGAAATTTTAGAGCTGAAATTTTTTTTGAAAGGCAACTTTTTTACATAAGGTAAAAAGATGTGACAGAGGGTATTTTCGGAAGATACAATGTTGACATGACTGACATTAATTAGGCGGGATTTTTCATCTTTTTGTCCGCCAAAATTTATGACAGGTATGTGGCTATGATGTTGCCACGTCCTGCCGGCTGAGAAACTCTTTCAGCCTGCCGGCTGAGCTACAGTAACCCCACATATATATATATATATATATATATATATATATATATATATATATATATATATATAATATATATATATATATATATATATATATGAGAAGTTAAGTTTAACTCCCCTTACGTATAGGCATTATATATCAAAATGATAGATATCAAATAATTTTTTGGATAAACTGATTGTAAATTCTCAATACCAATTGTAAATAAACACAAATACCAAAAATTTTGGATATCAATTGAAATATTTTGGATACTAATTGGAAACATTGAAATATAGATAAATCAATACAATTGAGAAATTTAGATATTAAATGTAGGATTTTAGATTGCATGATTCTCAATAAAAATATAACATGATACAAAAAAATACCAATTGAAATCAATGAATTCAAAATAAAAATAGATATCAATTAGCAAAATAATTTGAAATGTAGATACCAATTGTAATAATTGAAACCAATTGAAAATATGAACTATTTTGCCAAAAATATATTTTTTTCAAAAAGGATGAGAATAAAATTATGATACCAATTTAAATCAAAAAATTTTCACCTTTTTGTAACAATTATAGAACTATGCATAAGCTTGTTAAAAAGAAAACAAATATATTTGAAGTCAAATCATGCTCAGCACGAAACCAATTATGCTATAAAACATGTGTGAATATTGTTAAACATGTACAATCAATCATTTATATGTATGTATACCAATTTAAATACTATTCACAATTTAGTGCATATATATATAGATAAATAAGGTTGAGTATACAAAATGTCAAATATCATGTGAATCAAGTGTATAACTCATTGTTAAGACCTACTTACATGCACATGTCAAGGAATAGTCATTTAAAATTATACAAGACATGATCACGCAGCCAACCGCCTACTAAGGGTAGGCATTCTAAAAAAAATGACTAGTTAGAAATAATTGAAGTAGTTTGAAATACTAAATGTAAAGAATAAATTTTGAAATTGATTTCTAGGAAATACCAAACTATATCACAAAAAAATTGCATTTTTTAAAAAAGAGTACATGTATAAATGCTAGAATCATCAAAATTAGGATATACACATATAACTAAATAAGAATTGAGTATAAAGGATATGAATGAATCTAGTTTGGCATAAATTCAAGAATGTATCTCAAAAGTTATATAAGTATATCACAAGTTCTAATAAGATTTGCATTTAAACATATAATCAAAACATTTAAATCAATTATACGCTCCAATTCAAATTATATACAAACATAAGACAGAGAATAGAGATAGTTACAACATCGATAAAACTAATCTTCATTTCTCCAAAATAAGGTGGTCCTTTCACTAAATTCATTGATAATGATGCATCCAATAATTTGTTCATCAAGCTCCGATTTCATCACTACTAACGCACCAAATCTCTCACGTCCTTTAAGAGCCACAACTATATCAAAAATAATTAGTATGAATTTGGTACTCATATCTTTTTTGAGTCTTTGGGGTTAGTATTACTACGAGCCAAATATTTGCATTTAAAAATTTCAATCTATCATCGCAAAACTTAGCAAGATGGCTTTTGCGATCACAAAGTAAACAACGAAACATATTGGCATACATTTGAGTATGATATTTATGTGCAAGTCGTGGAGGATGTGCATAAATATGTGTTGCTTGTTTCTTTTAAAACAAGGATAATCTCTTATGGTCAAAAGCACATTGACTCAAGGTTGAGCTTAAACAATCAATTTTGTTCTTCAAAACACAAATCTTATTTTCATCAACATTAGAAGAAGTAATATTAGCATGAGAAACAAAATCTTTTTCATTTGAAATCGACTTAACTTTGTTTTTTTAAAGAATCATTTTCATTCAAAATCATTCTTTTTCTTTTTAAACAAAATTAAGTTTTGAAGATAAAATATCATTTTCTTTCTTCATTTTCAAATTTTCTTTTCATCAAATCATATTTTTCAAAAAGTTTTTCACAACACAAAGCAAGAGCATCATATGATAATTTTTCATTTTCCTCAAAGTTCGATTCTGAATTTACCTTAAGGGGGTCATCCCCTTGGACCATGAACACATATGTGGGGAATCACCTCCGATTCACCATCTGAATCCCAAGTGATAGCTTTCATTGCTTTCTTTTTTTCCTTTCCTTCTTGAGTCACTTCTCCTTTCATTTTAAGGTACATATTTGCGTTCTTCACTAGGAGAGTGAGTTTTTCTTCATTTTTCGAGGTGGTTGGAGTTACAACATTTCTTCTTGAGTTCTCTTGAGGGGGCCTGAGTGTAACACCAATCTCTTTTTGTGGTTCACGATCTTTTCTTACCTTCATCTTCGTTTCATGGTTCTTCAAGTTTTTCATGAAAGCAGTATAGTCCATTTTTTTCCTTATTGTTGAGCTCTTTCAGGGTGGTACCTTGATTTTCCAAGCTTGAGAAAGTGCTCTAATGATTTTTCACACTTTTTGATAATTGTCGATAGGCTTACCTAAAAAAAAAAATAGGCATTAGTAATTATAGTAAAACGGGTAAACATATCATCGATAGATTCATTATCAAACATATGAAAACTATCATATTGAGAGCTAAGTAAATCAATCTTAGCTTTCTTTCCTTGTGATGACCTTCATGAGTCATGATCAAATCTTGCCAAATATCATATGGACGTGTGTATTTATGACCCTAGAAATATCATCATCATTCAAAGCTTTTAATAATGCATAATGAACTTTAAATTGGCATATATTTCTTAATGGTAATTCTGGACCATGAGTCTCCATCATCCTCAGGATAAATAAAGAGTTTAGATATAGTTTTGGTTGCATAACTACTCTAGGAATTCAAGAAAACAGTCATCATAACCCTTTATATGAGAAAGTTAAGTCCATCAAATTTGGGTGGACAATAAATGCTAGATTTTACGACTATAAGTCATGAGTGTGCAAAACAAATATGATGATTAGTAAATATAAAATATTTCTACGGTAGTTAAACCGAATATCAAGAGCATCAAGCTCTTATACCAGTTGTAAAGTTACCTAGAGGGGTGAATGGGTGAAGTGCTAATCAAATGCGAAAGTTAAAAACTTATACAACAAAAACTAACACACAAATAGATTCCAAAG